>LUCH01002338.1:22202-79697 GCA_013368495.1 Paragonimus heterotremus
GGGCACTATAGATCGGGTTCGTCTCCCAGGCTGGGGCCCTCGCGACTCGCAGAGTCGGTGGCTTGAGGCGTTAGGTGAGATGGCGGCTAACCGAGCCCAGTGGCGTGGATGTTGTCGTTGTTTGGCCGAGTTGTCTGTAACGTGAGTGCACTTAATGACGCGCGGCAGTGAAAGCCGTAAGAACGCTGTCTTGCTGATGACGCCTTATTTCCACGTACAGCTCGGTTGTTTTTTGCAGGGTGTAAACACTTCGATGTTGAATGTTTGTATATACTTTACTGTTTTTAGTGGTTAGTTCCCTTCTTTCGTCTTTTTCTTCTCTCTTTATATAAAGGTTTTGCTTTTATTCTTCATGGTTGTGTGACTGTTAAGCGTCAGTATGAACCACTGATGTATTGCTGTTGATAATGATTAACTCCCTTATGGCTTTCACAGGAACCCCAGGTTTCTCTCTTGAGTGTGGAAACTAGTAGACTGACGTCACCTCACAGGAGCGTTCTTAATCTTTCACACTAGTTAGTGCAACTGTCATTGTCGCTTTATTTTTTTAAGTGTCCATACGATGTCACTTGGGTCAACTATCTTAGTACGTTTGTGAGTCGAGACACAGTTTCTGATCTAAGTCCACCTAGGTAGTTCAAAATCTCTTGACCGCAACACGATACTATATACCTGTGGTGGTTACACAGTGAAAGCGAGTAGCTGGCTAAACCGTCTCTTGAAATATTCTACTCCTTTACCTAACTCTTTTGTTTGCAAAACAACTTGATAGTATCAATTAAGAATTGAAAACTTACTTATCTAATATCTAATAGTTTTTATGTGTTCTCTCCTCACACTAAGACACATTGGTCTGGCATTTTCTAAATTTAATTGCTGTCTGTAATCCTGAACATAGACCTTATGAGATTACCAAACGAACACGTTTATAGAAATTATTCGACGATATAAGGCATTTCATTACCATCTCCATTGCTGTATCGGCGATCGATTCTGCTGCCTTATTGTCGTATATCCATGTAGCAAAATGTGTCAACCGCAATAAATTAAACGTTAATCAGTGTTTGCCCAATAGGTGATAAAAGACTAAATGTACGAAATCTATATTGATTTATCTTCAAACGGTGCCTTTCAATATACCTGCATCATGTCAGCAGCACGTACTCACTAACAGATGTATGCGTTGATGCGCACATACAAGCAGTGCTTCTGATCGCGGCTGTTAGGCTATGAACGACGAGATTGCAGAGAGGACGTTACTCAATTTCTGGACCTGTTGCTATAGATCTCTTACGCTCGCGATGATTTAGTTTACAGATTAGGGTGTGTTGCGGTTTTGTAATTACGATTCCATTTTTACTGTTTATTACCACATTTTTTTTCTTTATCTCGGTTCACTGTGTGCCGTTTGTTTAACATCTCATCCACACATCTAGTTTTGGGTTAGATCTGACATTACTGTGACACCCCATTTCTTCACTTACTATTCAGATGTCAGACATGGAGCTGTTTGAGTCACCAAACACATCTTGTATTCAGCCTTCATCCGATTACTTCCTGGCTCAACACATCGACTCCGAGTTTTGTTCAACCATGTCTACAGTGACAGAAATCAGAGGTGATATGGTAAGGCTGGCCAAGCTTATAGAATCGGACGAAACGTTGTCAACAACCAACCCGACTGCATGTGAGCTTCGTGCATTTGAAACAAAGTCGCCCAACTACAGTGCTCTGACAGAATCTGTTAAAACGTGCGTCGCAGATGCTATTGAACTAATCATGAATTCGCGACGTCAAACAGATGCAACATTGCAAGACGTGGAAGCCACAATCATGGAGACTGAGTTATTTAACCGTCAGCAGCTAGAAGCGGAACGCGATATGTGGTTGAAGTGTAACGAAAGACTCGCTGATTCGCCTGCTCGTCCTCCCACATCCTTACTTGATCAGACTGCTGTGTTTGAACTTCTTGAGCGTAATATGGTTGCTTCTGTAGACGAAATCGAAAAGATAAAAGTTCAGTGCGAGGCTGAACTACAGGAAACAAAAAGTGGGTGCTGTGGATCCATTATTTTTCCTTTTACACATGAATAGTTTCAATCTCTTTGGTAAAGATGGTTGTTTATGACATTACCAGTAAGATCTTTTCCAATTTTCGTTGTCTTGCCTACCTTATCAAAATCAATCTGTTTTACTATATTTGCAGCTTGTGTTGATCGTTAGTTTGTGTTTTTACACTGATATTTTTGTGATGTATTGGGTTGAAAAAATGGACAGAAGCATTCAAAAATCTGAGTTCGATATCCTGTCACTATAGATTTCTATCTGGAAGTATCCTTCCGTATGTTAGCTGACTTCTTTCATTCGGAGCCTAAAATATCGATGTCGACCATTTGGCTGTTTACATGTAACATCTTTATCTTCTCAATAACGTCTGCTTTCATATTGACAACTCGTGGGACCCAGAACGTCATGTTGTAGAAACGCAACTGTACTGCGGAACCGTAATCCGAAAGTCACATCCATCTTTCTTTTGTCTCGAAAAGTGGTTGGATAGAGCGTTTGTCATAACACTCATTTTCAAGTACGATATATATATATACATATGGTATGCTATGGTGTATATGTAGTGATGGTTACTCGGGACATCTGAAGTTTTTCTCCCCAGTCCTTTCAGGGGTGTTAATTATTTTCTAACTAATCTTGTCATTACCGTTCTGATGCATTTGGTTGTTCGATTTATACTTTTTCTTGCTGTTTAGGACACGCTGAGGATGTAGAACTTCAATTGCAGAGGGCTAAAGGTGAGCGTTCGGAAGTGTTCTCTTCATATATGTTGATCTGATTTGGTTGTGTGATTGTGAACTACATGCTTCACCGTACATTCCTTTGGTGTTGTCATATCCGCGCTGGCTGAAGTGTGTGGATTACCAAAACAGTAAATTGAACAGCAAAATGACCTATAGAGCTCTGATAAAGTAATCTATCAACAGTTGAAATGAGAAAGACATGTTCCTAGCTAGGTTTTATTGATATGTTATCCTTGCAGTATCAGCTGAGGCACTTGGAGGTTCATGTATAACCACTGAGCTTAACGAAAAGAGGGGTATATATGGCAAACGGTTAGATAGAAATGAGTCCACTTTGATGCTTCTTGGCTTGAAATTGTTGACTGTTGCAGAGGCTTTGTCAGTTAAAATATTATTCTTACTTGGCTCATCTACGCGTACAATTCACATGAGTTCTTTTTATGCTACCGTCGCTTTGTCTAAGCCAATGAACTTCTGTCGCACGAGCGGGTTGTGTATCATACCGCAGGCCGTCGGCGTGTTTGGGGGATTCCTAATTTCGTAATCTACAGTCGGGTGAGTAAAAATGCACAGACTACTTTGGTTGGGTCGCGCTCCTTTTGTGGTAATGCAGCGACTGTTATATTGAGCATTGTTTATTACGACTGCAGGTGATTGGAAGAGATCTTAAGGCAACCTAGCGGGAAGGTAGGCACGGAACATAAAATTTGGTCGCCTCGTCAGAGCTAGTCGATAGATGTTGTCCGTTGGGTTGGAACAATTCGATGATCCACGCATCTCGTTAGAAACGTTGTCAAACATTGCAGTGTGTCAAATCCAGCGACCATCTGATTGTACAATGTCGTCAACTCTTTCCGCGTATATTTTTATCAATGACCTGCTCGGATTTTTCTTGTGTTATCAGCACCAGTGACAACCCGGTCCTGATGCTGCCCAGAGTTGATAAAGACTTGGTAGTGCCTTTCTGAGTGACCCTTAAATTGTGTAGGTTGTTGAATAAATAGAATGATTTAGAAACCGTCGTTCTAGGTATTGTTTGCCCTGTAGCACGGGAACTGACGGAAAAGTCTTAACCATACTCAAACGTGAAACCAATGATCTTTTCCAACCGACGACTAAACTAACATTTGTCAGGTCAGCATTTTGCCCAACGTGTTTCATTGTTAGCCCTGACTAGGTTGCCCGATTTAACCAGCACTTCACTCGGTACGGGATTAGGGCGAGGTGTATAGTTGAAAAGCACACTAACTATGTAGATTGGCTGTCGATCGAGTCTTTCGAATCTGTGTGAACATGCTAATTAGTTCGCTTCTTGGTTATTGTATGCTGATTGCTTGTGTTTACTTTACTTATCTGATATTTTTCGCCAATTCTTCTCATCAAATGATTTTAACGTCGCATTATGAAGCTACTAATCGCTCTTCTCTTGTGTGTTTAATTTGAGTTGTTTGATTTGTTGTCCATCCATAATTCTGTAACGAAACGTTGCTAACTTGTTGTTTATTTCCCCCTTCGCTCTTTTATTTGGCCTGATACACAGAGGACGATCCAGGTCCGCTCATGCTTTACTGTAAACCTATCTGACTTATTCACGTTTCCAACAGATCCGTGACCTAGCAGGCGACACATTTCGACTTTTCATTAACGCATTTGAAGTCTCAATGATTCATGACCACCATATGACCCTCTTCAATGTTTGATAGTCTTGGTGAATGATGCCGAGTGCTGTCACGTGGAATATCTGATCTAACTATCTTAATCTTTCATCTCTAGTGCCTCACCGAATAGTCACGATTATAACTGATTGCTTAATTAACAGTAGTGGAAGTGCTCTATACCAGTAGACTTTTCGAATTCCGATTTTTATTTATAGATTTCGCTTTGTTGTCAGCTTGTTGATTACGATCCTATTGCTTTCCTGTGTAGAACATATCTTTGTTTTATTAACTGTGCTTATTTCTGTCCGAATGTAATTTGATTTCCTTTTCAGCCGAATCAGTCCGTTTAAATGTTGAATTGGACCGTGTGAACCGAGAGCGAGAATCAGAAACCGAAGAACTGCGTGCAACCTGTTCCCAATTAGAATGTGAGTATCTATGTGCATTCATGCTTTTTGTTCAGACTGTTAGCTTTACTCAACACAAACAGAAGACATGTTTTCTAGTGTTAACGTTTCGACTTACTCTCATCAGTGGCTAGCGTAAACACAACCACATTTTATACAAACTACATAAGGGAACAAGATAGCTTCAGTCTTTTCCCGTAATATTGAGGCAATCACTTCCATTGCACTCAGGTCATCTAGTTGATCTAGACAAGTCGTTCAAGCTATCGTTATGTGATTGTGGCCCGAAACTGCTAGCGATTAGTGAGGCAATGTCAGACAGACGACATCGGCTAACTTTGCGTACACGGATGGCACTGGTACAGTCAATCTCCTCGTCGTGAAACTATTTGCATCATTGGTGCACCAATGATAAAACCTGTTTGGTTTATCTGTTCACTTGTTGTTGCTGTGTACAATTTATATAACGTTTTGCTAGTCTTACATTGGCGACCGATGAAAATGAACCGAATTATTAACAACTCACAACGTATGTTTTCTTTCTGATTTGACTAATGGATAAAGAGAACTCAGCGTGTTTATATGTTGTTAAATTACTTACTAATAGTCACGACATCAGTGCTGATTATTGTCAGGTTGCTGCTGATGTTAATGACGACAATGATAGTGATGATGCAGATGAACTTGCCAAACAGTCATTATACATTTATCTCCCTTTTCCGCACCTCCATCTACTGATTATAGGTGACAAACAACGCTTGGAACATGAACTAAACAGATCTGAGGGTATGTGCGTAAATTCATTTTTCTGATGTTCTTCAAGACTTTTTACCAAAATTTTGCATTCGTAATTTTTATTTCATTTGTTTGAAAGTGTTAACCAACAGCGTATTGTTTCATAGTTCCAGTACATTGGATTTGCATGTGCTCGTTTACCAATCTGGAGCAGTTTTTGTAATTAACTGTGTATTTGTTCTACCGTCCTTTTATAAGACCTTACATCAAAGAGCATGGCAATGCATGTTTATCATTCATGTACATAGTTTGGTCACCCAACACAGCATGACTCATAAGAGACCGGAGGTTAAAAGTAGTAATGTTAACAGCAAATGAGCAGTGTGTTCGAGGTACCACTCGTTTCTTCTCCTAGCTTATCGCCCTACACATGACTTCAATTTATAACCAATGGTCTCAGGTGACAGTAGTTTATTTGAAGCCTGGATTCTACGTTCGTTCTTACGTGTGTAATTATTGACCATTTGACGAGATTCACGATTGTTCAATATGCACAACGCATGACTAGGTCATTCGTTGCTTCGTAGGTGGTCTGTCCCTGGTCCGATCGACTTTTGAGGCGAACGGTAGTACGAAAGTCCTAGTGATTAAGCATGGAAAGGAAAACTTCACCTTCACTTCTAAGTTTTATATCAATCTTGATATCATATTTCTGTTCTTCCACATCAGCTGCTGAACCATACTTGCTCAACTCTGTGTCGTCATTTACTTTATTTGTGTCCAGCTGAATCGGTACGACTAACTCTCGAAATGAGCCGGATAAGACAGGTCTATGAGGGGGAATCTGAGGAACTTCGCGCAACCTGTTCTCGTCTGGAAGGTAAGAACTGAGTCCCGTCAGGCATGTGCAACAGATTGGTGTTGTTGCCGTCATCTAAGCTTCAAAGTTGTATTCTAAGTTACATGAGTTTTTACCCTTTGATCTATTTTTCCTACTTTTCGTAGACACATACTCGGTAGATGAGTGTGCGATGTCAAAGTTGACTCTAAAGTTGACCGTTCGTCGTTCACTTTCTGATTGTCCTAATTACTCCGGTATAGGTATTACGCAAAGTAACAGTATTCGAACCTGAGCAACACTGTCCACGTGTTATTCAGTAACCTACCAGTGAACGGCATTGTTTTTAACTTAGTACTCGGTAGCTAATGACATTCGACGTTTTGTGATAAAATTAAAACGTGAACTTTGTTTAACATAATCGCTTTCCTTTCTGTTTCACTGCATTTTCATTTCTTCGGCGCATTCACTGTGTATGTAAAATTTGTCTATCCAGATGATGTCAAGCGCTGGGGACAAAAGTGGCAACATTCAGAAGGTGAGTGTTGAGAACATGCAGTTTGGTAGTACGTTGTTAGTTCATCATTGAATTTATTCGTTTCCTGCTGTAAGTGTTCTTGTGTATTCCTATGTGCACACGTGCTTGCAAATTAGTGCACTCATGCAATAGATGAAGGTACTGTTTGCCCATTTGCTTGCTGTTGGTTGGGTTGCTTCGATATAAACTTGGAAACTGCCGTGGAATATCATTGCATAACTTTAGGCAGAACTCTGTTCTTTTTGTTGCACAGTTTGTCCGTCATCGTCCAACTATCTGCTCTCTGTCTCATCTTCATTATCGTCAAAGTGTGCGACAAATCCCTGGCCCTCGTTGCTGTCTGACTGCCGTACAGTCATGAAAAAAGCGAGCCCTAGCTAAGAAAAAGAAAAAGGGAGGATGGAGACCTAACCACTAAAAAACAATCATGTGCGTACTCACAAATTCAAAATCAGGGTGTCCACCTTGCAACCAAAAAGTGACTCCTCAATGGAAGTATGGCACTCTCAACAAGACAGCTTCCTTACGGCTTTCACTGCCCCACATCATTATTTAAACTTACGTCATAGACAACTCGGCCGAACAACAACAACATTCACGTTGCTGAGTCCGATTAACAACCATCCGACCTAACATCCCCAGCCGCCAACTTTGTGAGTCGCAAAGACCTCAGCTAACGATGCTATCTCAACCTGCAGAGGCTAATCTCTGGATGACTGACTTCATTTCTCTACGCCAAGTCAATCATCTATCCACTTCGCACCTTGTGCCAATCGACTGTAGCATCGACACAGAGTGTTCGATGTGGCAGATTACTAGTTGGCACCCTTAGCATATAGCTTAATTATCTAAGTCTATGCAACCTTGAAGAGTGAACATCGGAACTCATTTGGCAGTCATGAATAAATATTCGTTTCCTAACCTCTTCCCTGCTTGTTCGTTGGTGTCAGCCCATGCGAGCGATAGAACTCAGACATCGTTGTTCAAATACCTGAAGATGGATCACGCCTTCTACCTTGAGCGGCGAGGTTTCGCAACCGTACAGTAGCACAGCCCTCACAGTCACTTTATAAACTTGACCCCTATGATTCAGAGAAGTGGCTCCAGACGACCAGAGATGTCCTAGGCCAGGACATACACCATAGCCTTGAATACACGAGCTTCTATTTCATTCCCTTTACTCCACTGCTACCGACGCAACTTTCTAGTTACATAAACTTGTCAACAACTGTCATAACTTCATTATCCAGCATTAAATTTGCGTAATCACAACAGTCTTGCGGTAGCACTTTGCACTTTTGGACTGCAAAGCGCATCCCGAGTTGTTTAGCAGGGCAGCAGTTTGCGTGCCGTTTGATCTCCCTAACCTATTTTTCGTGGGAGATGAGTAGGAGGTCCATGTTGCCGTTTTGTGAGTGTCGTAGGTAGTCTTCCATGATTTCGTGCGACAGAGATTAACAAGTATATAGATTGAACATCGCCCACAATTGATCACAGCCGTTGCATTCCTATAGACTGCCCAGTTGACCTCTTTCGAAATCGTACGATCTTGTTCGCCGTTGAAATCCACCCAACCCGCTTAAGACATCTCAAACTGGCATCAAGACCTCTTAAAAAGGAAAAGGTATAAAACATACTTTGGTGACCCTTGTCATCGATATCTGTTGTTTCGCTGAAACACGGTTTCAGGATTCTAATTCAATACTACATCTCCAATCTCCGTCAGTCGCTTCACCATGCGGATACAACGTGCGCTTGTCTGGAGACCGTGCGGCTCAAGCCACTGGCCAAATTGGCGTTGGGATTGTCTTAAGGGCATACGCAGAGAGGGCGCTGCTTGATTGGATTCCCGTCAACAACCGCCTTTGCACTGTCAGACTAGAAGGTACGGTTAGAACATCGAGAGGCGTCCATCACAAACGTCGTCTGTTTGTTGCTGCAACATATGCCCCCACAGACTGTAGTCCAGGCGGAAAGATGATTTCTATCACCAGCTGACTAACCTTCAACACACCGCGGGGCGCACGGGCATTGTTGTACTAGTTGTGAGTCACTGAAGGTGAACACGATGTCTAGTGGCCAATAAACTGTCAATGGTATTCGTTTATCCTCTTTGAGTAGTTATTTGTTCTTTTCACTCCTCCTGTTGGTCGATTGTGGTATCGGCAAAGTGTGGTCGGCTCTGCTGATGATTGAACTCAGTCAGTCCACTTCTTTCTTCAAAAGTGCTCACTCCCCTTGTCTTGTAAGCCTAGAGGTGTTAGAGAATCGGTATCAATGCATCTATATGACTGTCAACTCATCATGTGGGACGTAGTTCCCGATCCTCTTGGAAAATTGTGCAATAACGCATACCCCTGTCGGAATTCTAGTGAAGTGGCATTCTTGTATATTAAGCTTTTGGTCGCATTCTTTGTGTCCACTAACAGAGGCTTATTAGAAACACGCTTGTGTCTGGTAGTTAAGGTTGCTAACCAATCCTCCAGGTGTAAATAGTGTTCTTTTTCGTTCAGTTAGACTAGGGGAGGTACGTTGACTTCCTTCTCACTGAGTGGGTGACCGAAGAAAAACACTTCTGTTTGATCTAGAGTTGCAAATGCTGACTAGTGATCGGTGTTTATAAAGAGTTGAGCGTACGGTTTCTTCGTACCATACCTTATTGTGCATGTTCTGTTTGTTTACTTACCAATTTCGTATTGTGCACCACATTCTCCAGCTCGTGTTGCTGACCTTGAACAAGAATTAAAAGCAGTTCACGGTAGGTCCACTTTTCATTGTGTGCATTTTTTGTCATTCATATGATTGATGACTGTCGTTTTTGATGGAACAGAACGTATGATTTGCAAGCCTCTGACGACTAGACAGTAAGACATGTTGAATGGACATCAGTTTGGATAGACTTTCGTCCACTGTGCATAGCGTTCTAGTCTCATCGGCTTCATTGGTTCAAGTACATCTAACGTATGGTAGCTCATCGCTTTCCACAGCGCGCCTTGTTTACCATTGGTTAGATAAGCTTGTGGCTAGGCTATGATTAGGGTTTTAGGTTATGAGAGCACTGACATTCAAGCTTCCGTCAGTGGGACGTTGCTGGCTAAGAAATAGAGAACAATGTACACCTTTTTTTAAGGAAGCGATTTGCTGTGTTGAATATAAAATGTGTACATGTTGAAATGGTGTTGTGTCTCCCCCCCATTTTTGCCAATTTTATTCTTAGTTAATTGAAAAATAAGAGTGTGCTAACTGAATTTCGGATACTCCAGAGCTTACATATTTCCGGTAGTTTGACTCGTCACACATGTCTCTTTTGTTTTAAGTCAACAGATGTGTCTGTAACGGAACAAAATGCTCGTCTAAATTTGTCGCGAAGTGTTTCAAGTTTGCATAGTTTGTTATTATTTACTCGTTCTTCCATGTAGCATCTGATTGGTTCCACACAACATCTTATCCGTTCGCCATTCGGTTTGAGATGAAAACCGGCAGTTCTAAAGACAGCTTTGAAAGTTTGTTCAGTGTGACAGGTTTGGGTGTAATTCTACATATTGGTGACTAACAAAATAGTCCTTTTCTGCTGAATCCGTGCCGGTGTGGCTTGATGCAACATGTTTTATACATGTGATCTGACCGCCATTGTTGGAATGTGTTCAAACAGTAGGTTTCTCGGATTGTATGAAATATTCATCTCTTTAATTCACTGCGTCCGAGGGAACTACATGTACGTTGGGATCCGGCGCACCCCTTGACATTTCACATACGCACCCCTTTTAATATCACTAAGGCACATCGGTTTTCATATTTTATGTGTTGTGTCTGGATCGACGCATGCTTAGCGCTCAAACAGCGGTACTGAATTGTGTTTAGTAATACTAACTCGGTGTATATTATATCATATTCAATTTACTTCCCCAGCTATTGTGCGAGAGATAGTTGAGCATCACATACCAGCTCATTTATTCCCGTTGACTCGTGATCCACTACCGAGACTCGCAGAGGCCTGGAACACTATCCTCAAGGTATCTGCCTGTTCATTTTAGTTACATTTTCCATGTGCATTTTTGTACTATCTCATTCTTCATTGATCTTCACAAAATGCCACCCCCCCAGCCGCTCATTTGCCCACTTCTAGTAACGTAGAGCTGGAGTTATGTAGTTTGCGCACTATACTCACATTTGATTACATTTGTCCTACACAGGGAAAAAGGTACAGCTGACAGTGCATCATTTCGTTCGCCTTTCGTTCTCGTGCAACCACCAACTGTTATTTAGTCAAGCTTAAGTTCTGTTGGGGTAACAGTACAACAGTTGGCCAAAGTGGACATTTTTTTGGTAATAATGTGATTTAATTTCGGTGCGAATTATTGTTGTGTTCAGCATTTTCACTTTACTTCACTAGACTGGACTGAATTAATTCCATAATACAAGTATTGCTAACTTTTATAAGTGTCCCTGTCAGTTTTGCATATATGCATTCGCAAAAAGCGAACCATATTGCTGACACAGTATGAATAATTCACAACCGACAGCCGTGTTTGTTGTACACATTTTGCCGGCTGTTATACTGTGTTGTAAAGTTAAGCCTATTGTCTAACCGGAAACGGATCTAACCTGTCTCATCAAGTTCACGTGGACTCCTAGATAGCGTGCCGTTTAAATAGCGTATAACCTTTCCCAGCCATCGATGCTTACAAACAGTTTCACTTCACTGCGGGTGGAATTTTTAGACCTATGAACCATTTCTCTCACTGGATAAACTCCGATTTTCATTCTTCCGCGTCAATCCTCTGGGGTGTTGGCAGTCACGAATCTGACTACAGCTACTCACTGACCAGTCCAGTCCTCGAAAAACACGCACATCCAAACTGCATTTGAAATGCGTCCCACACCAAAGTTTCGTACACTCTTCCATTTCCTCATAGGTTGTCTCAGATAAAGGTACCTGCTGAACATTTCTTCACGAAGTTCTTCAATATGACCTGTTATGTCAATGCTAACCACTTGTTAATCCCGTCGAAATATTTTGTTCACTGCTCATCGTGTCGTGTTAACCTGTTAAATGTATCCATTCTTCACGGTGGTTCGCCACCCTTATAAAACTTGTATTTACGTTTTTGAGTAATGTGTAGAGTTTCCTGAAATTGTCCTACGCTATATTTAGATGTCTAATGCGTTCTTCCAACTGTTGCTACTATGGAAAACTGTCTTTTATTGCTGAACACGTCTTGTTGCAACGACAAGGCTTGATACTAATGGAAAGTGAAAGTTGCGTAACAATAGCAAGAGCCTGGTAATTGATCTTAGGTGGCTGAACCGTTCAAGACTGGGCAAAACAACGGACGGGTAAGAACAGGTGTCTTGCTGGAAACACTTTAGTATATGTGTGTCAATATTTTTGATCCTGTTACCCGATCTTAGTACATTGCTAGTAAGGATGACTAACAGCTTGCATTTAAAATCCTAGACGTTTTCACTTGTTTGACAAGTATGGCCATGTGATCCCGTGGTCTCATCAGTGTTGCCACTAGGTCTTGGCTAACAGCCGACTCTGTATCATTCACACAGAATAGTTACCAGGTCTTTTATAGGAAGGTGTTGCTTGCTAGTTATTTCCATGTATCTCACGTTTGCCTATCATCTAGAATAAATCAAGTTGACGGAAACTATATGTTTTAACATTATATATTCCCTAAGTTGTTTATGAGTTCGTTTTTCTATAGTTTACTATTCTCATGTTTGCACACCATAACTTCTCAGTCAATCGCAATTATTATCTATCGATTCTTACTACAAACGCCCTCGTATTATTCAGCGTTGTCCTTGGATTTTCTCTGCGATTGCGGATGAAAATCACAATCCGTCATCCGCTCTACCCAACCCCGTTTCATTGATGATCAAGCAGGTATTGTCTGTTCATTTGTTACAGAATATTCTCATATACTAGTATATATTCGATACTTCATCGTTTACTCACCTCCACATGAAAAATTTAAATTAAACCTTCAATAGACAATGATGTGACACTTGTGTTCGGTACGGTTGTGTTTCTTGTAACCGTCCAGTTCATACCCTTCGATCTTTCGTGTCATCAGCTCTCCTAGCCTCTGCCTCTAATCTCTTTTTCCTTGCCAAGACTATGCTTCACTGTTCGCGCGCTACCAAGCATTTGTTTTGATCCGAACTCAGTGACACTGTTGCGTGTTAATTTATTTGAAGCTTGCTGATTCTCATGTTTTTATGTTCATTCGGATAACTGTGGTACTTAGCCGCATATGTTTCAAACAATTGAACAGTGGTAAATGCAACTCTAATGTAGTGTTCAGCTAGAATCGTTTTTGGGTTTGATCGATGTATGTTGTGCTCCTCATATCCGTATCTCACGACAAATATAAACCCGGTTTGGTTAACTTGTTGTGTCTTATGATTTTTTTGTTTCAGAAGTTACTGATCGAAAACTTGACGCTGGAACGGAATAATGCACAAGATAAGCTCCATCGAGCTACCGAAGAGTTAACTGTACTGCAAAAAGTTCGCGACGAATTGGAGAAATCGCTTGAAGCGGCGACTCTGCAAGCACAAACTGTAAGCCTGAGTCGACCATGTTTTATTGTACAATGTAGCACCCCAGTCTGCGGACCGACAGGTGATGTGTGCACATACTTTCGATGTAGCCATAGTTAGAACCGGCTGCCATGAAACTGGTAGTCGGGGTTGTTACCACTACTCTACCTGGAGCCAGTTTTGGTCTTACGAGATCAAATATCCTACAACCTGGATTACTGCAGTTTCGTGGCTGGCCGTATATATCTTCACGATGATCATCGGTTCGTCCATTCGAATTCTGAATGGCTGAACCATAGATATATGTAATTCGCTGTCCATCCAAGTCTACATCGTTTTATCGATAATGGTTGTGCGATAAAATTTTTATGATCTGGTTTTTGACGTGAACTGATACACTTATCGATTTCGGCAGAAGCAATGCAGCCCTACCGCTGAGTGCACCGAAACTAACCCACATTCCACATGTGACTTGAGTATTTATTGTGCTTAATGTCACTGATTTTTCTCGATGGTCCAAACTAGAAGGTGTGTGAATTACCGCTGACTATTGTTCGCAGGGCTTATAACTCAGAATGAAATTCTTTTCGCTGAATTCGACTTTTCCACATACAGTTTTCGTCATTCCTCATATGTCCCTTTTTGTTTTCCGGTTAGTGACTGTTTTGTCTTACGTTTATGTTCTGGTATTTGCCTTTTGTTTCTATCAGAGTGATAGAATTACAATTTATTTGGTGGCTTTGTCATTTGTCTTCTACCTATGCTGTTGTTTTAGCTGTTCCACAAAGACGCGACTTAGTCTTTTATATGTGTTTCTTGTCTCTCAAAGTTGTATTTGCTCAACTACACTAGGGTCGTAAGAGGTTCCAATGACCATGCTACAATGTAACAGCATATGGACAGGGATGTTGCCGAGTAGTTTGAACGGTGTCGGACACTTTTGGATACTTGGATAAGATCTTCCTTTTTGAACCCGACGTAATTTTGCCTATTACCACAAGTATGTGTATGGGTTCTGGGTCCTTAATTCCTCAAACAGTTCTTTAGTTAAATTCACTCACAGTGATCTGCTCACGACAGACGGTCTAAAAAGTCTGTCTCACATGTTCACTTCTAAATTTGCTTCAATCATGATTGGGGAACATGGCGGCTGGATGACAGTTGGTATTGAGGCCGCTTGAATAAATTTAAAAAATCGACCTTAGCATCTCATGGTGCATACCGAAACACATCGGGCACCAGGTGTTGTCAAGCTCTCTGAATAAAGACTTATAACTGGACAACCGAAATCCTAACCAACAGTTGTGTCACTAGTAATCGACTTTGTTACTATTGTGATCAATCTAACATACTATCTTCTCTATTATGCCGTACCTCAGCACGATATTTCTGCAATCCCTGCCTTTCATTGACACTGTTTTTATCCCCATGCACAGGACAAGTCTGAAATCGGGAAACTAAAACAAAACATCACTCGATACCGTGGCTACATCCGCCAGTTTCTAAGTCTAAATCTTACAGCTCCAGTGCACTCGGAACCCGTGACCCCCTGTCCAGCTGATTCACAATCGTCTGTCACCTCAATCGCTACTAGTGCTTCTATGGATAGTAAGTATCGCGTTTTGGTAACAGTCCGTTATGATTGACAATTCCTGTTACTCTCACACGGTGTACTCGTAGTTTCGTTTGTGGATACGATTGTGATATTCATTTCATTGAAGCTAGTTAGAGTTTGTGACCCCCCAAAATATACCGGTAGCTTGATGGCTGCTTTTGTTTGCCACACTTTAAACGGGTGGACACTATGGTTCATAGCACTTACTTCCTTACAAGCCCAGAGCACTCACTGACAACGTTAGTGTTGTAAACCCTTCTAAACCGTACGCTGGTTCGTCCTAGCTATTGTAATTCCTGGTGAGTAGTAGGGGATTTGGTTTATTTCAAGTTGAACACCGATTGGAGTTAACAGACAGTAACTGTGTCTCCTCTCGAGGCGATCGGGCAACCTGATCATTACTCACAAGCGAAAGTGGGTTGAGTGTTCACATATGATAATCCGGTCGTGCCTAACGTGAGGTCAATGGCGCAGTGGTTAACACGGTTGCCTCATGAACAGCATGTCCGTGGTTCAAGTCCCGGTAGTGGCGATGATATGCACTACTGACGAGCTCTAATGAGAGCGAAACTCGAGTCTAGTGCTTCTTTTCGAAAGGGGCCGACTGGAAAGTCTATGGGAATGCCACAGCTGCGATCTATTGTAATTCATTTGGCAAAATTCGGATTCTCGTCCCCGTAATCTTAGCACCTAAAATCTCGGTCCCCAATAGTTTCGAGATTGTCCCGTATTCACTCCCATGGCAAGCCAAAAAAGACGCGTTCAATATACAGCTTTGTTCCACCCCCAAAACCTGTGCGACCAAGGCGGAAAGTACAAGGTATTTATAAGGCACGTAATGTTCACATATTCCCAAGACATCAAAGAGAACAGTTATCGGGAAAAAAAGTTAGAACCATACATGTACATAGCGGTATAAAAAAAAGTCTCAGTCGTTTTAATACAGTTCCGCTAGTTGGGACTGAGTCGAGTGGTTTTTTTCTTCGTTCTCACGACGGCAGCGCTCTGGGACGGTTACAGGGTGGGCGCCCTAACAGTTAGCTGATTAACCACAAACATAGCTGCACCGAAGTGAACGAAATTTTCACCTAGCAACTCGTCGTATAGTGAGCAAAGAGTGAATTGAAGCAGTCGTAAATTTACACACATCGAGTCTGTCCGACAGGCTGTTGTACCTTATGGTTCGAATGTGATAAACCATCCGTCATCTCTCTGCACCTTGGTCGATCAATCCTCATTATACGGAAATCATTAGATTATGATGTTCAATGGATAAAACATTAACAATTGATATGAGACTATCTCACTGGCCTCAAAGAATGCTGTTGGAGACTGCTGGTTTAATTTTGGTATTTAGTCACTTATGCATTTGAGCAATAGATATTCTAACCTGAACACATGCCTCATATGAGCATCATTTGCAGTGTGTTCACTGCGTGCACCACTTTTTGGATGTTATTGCACGTCACCGGATCACACATTAAGTGGGAATCACGTGTTTTTCGTTTGTGAGCTAGTTTCCATCGGAAACAGTTTGACGCTTGCTACGGAGTCCCATTCTGACGGTCGGCCCGAGGCATTCGATCTGTAATATCAAACCCTGTTTGCCACTACTATGCAGTATTTATAAGTAGTAAGAAATGAATGAGAAATAACCGTGCTCGGAAACAACCGTTCATCCAAACACACCGCACTTAATTCAGGATCATTCTTATGTTCGGAGGTCCTCTTGTGCCTTTTGTAATTGTAATCGTATTTTGTTCAAACTTTTCTGTTCGTTTACAATTTTAAATAGATTCTGGTGCTGATCCATTCATTACGGTGCTGACAAACAATTGTTTACTGGTCATTGAGTATTTCGTATTTCATCTAGGCTGGTCGTATTTCTCTATGAATAGTCGCTACTGTTTCTCTGTAGCAAATGGTGATCCGGGCAATACGCGGCAAGTGTTTCTGTTAGTTTAAGTTCTCGTTCATTGTGCTATACGTCAAAAAATGTGATGTCGATTGATACCGGTCTGAGAACATGAAGGTAGACAAAATGTGGATTCAACTTTTCGCCCACTCTAGTTTCTAATGATGTCCGACTCGCCTCACATGGACATCCGCTGGTTCACCGCAACTTGGGAGGCAAGGTTCGTCATGAAGGGATCTTTTGGCCACAATTTCACCCTTTATTGAATTCTGAAATAGTATAACTACAACCGGCCAATAAGCGCTGTGTTTCATGACGGTAACTATGTGGACCGAATCACATCCTTTGGATCATTTTGTTTCCTGAAGGCGCAAAAATACTACAGTTATTCCCATCGGATGCATCAGCTTAGGATGGGGTCTACAGGGGATTTTCTCATACTTTCCATCTTGACTTCTGTTTGACTTTGTTAGATCTGATCCACATGTAGGCTAGCATGTTGCATGACCTCAAGCACCTTATAGCTTGAGAGTTGAAAATTCAACTTAATTAACAGGTGCCTATTGCATTGAAATTAGAACCCACAGAATTTGCTAACCTTTCAGTCTATTCTTCAAGTTCATCTTAAGTGATGTACTGGTAATCTGTCTCTAGCACTCGCGGAATTTACACCTTTCTCAGCAAAACAGTGACTTATCTGGATTGTGCTTACAACTCCTAAGGGATACAAGTGACTAATCTTAAACTGAACAGTGGATTTTTGTATACTACGAAAACTTCACAAAAAGAAGTGAAATTGGAGCGCGTAATGTTGAAGCTAACATGACCTTCTTCTTCCTGGAATCCCTTCCATACCGATAGACTGTATCGCTCAGTTTTATAGATTACGTTTATAGGGCTACAGTTAAAGCAAGTTTATTTTCCGGCTGTAGGATTTGATCACTACAGAGATATGTCACGCGTGTTGAGATCTTCGATCATCGATGTTTACGTGCAGTCATACACATGAAATGACACCGACTTGATAATTTGGAAGACGATAGAACGCTGGTTTGTAGTAATAATAGTCAAACAAGTTCACTTACCCAGTTCCTGGATGTGTACTAGCCCTCAAATCACCCTGGCCCAAACGTGCTCCTCATTCTGCTGAGATGTTGTGGAAAATCCTGTATGCTGATGTGTTTGTCGGTTTAGTCATATATGATATGTTTCGCTTATGACATTATGAAGCGAGGCAGCAAAAATCGTAGTTGTTAATTCCTAAATGCGTCCATACTGACCTGATATTGAAACATTTTTGTGGTTCCATGTTGCTTGTAATTTCTGAACATTTGGTTTGGACACAGTCTCCTAAAGATTTGGTATATCATGCCCTTTCTTTCAGCTACCAAAGCCTATTATTTTAATTTTTATGTATACTGTAGTGCCTCCTCTAAGATCTCATAAAAATCACGTTTGACGTTTTCCAAAATGTTTATCTTTTGTTTATTTTGTTTTACAATTTGTTTTTGCTACATGTTTCTATGATGGTTAGTACTATCCTCTAATCCTACGCAGATTCCTCAGCGACTGTCCAAAGCGTCGCATCCACGTCCCCTCTCACCTCACCAAGTCCCTTACTATCTCGTATGGGCGCTGTCGTTTCGGCGATTGTCACTGCCATATCTCCGCATCGAGGTAGACCATCCCCGCATGAACCGCTACCGACCGTTTCGCGCAATCCGACTGATCAACGGCAGCAACCGCAACAAGTGGTTCATTCATTGGGTCTCCGACATTCGGATCACAGTCCGAAATTGAGTGTTCCTGTATGTGAGCGAGTTAGGTTCCATGTGTTTTTCTAACCTTGCATCTCCTGTTTGATTGGTTAGCCACCTCTGTTATGCGATGCCATTCATCCGCGTATATCTAGCTTACTTCAACACCACCGGCCTACATTTCTGTTATGTGCACTGGTCTTAATACATCATTCCTAACGTAGTACCCAGATGAATTTAGTCTAAATTAGTAACTGTTGCATGGCGATTTCGGGAATCATTCTCATTTTTGTTAACAGTGGTGATATCGACGATTTGCTGCTTTCATTAGTCGTATCAAAGTCGTTAATAATGTTTGAAAAATTGCGTATTCTCCGATATCACTAGATTGTGTCGTGCAGAAAAGTGACTAGGCTGTAGTTCTGTTGAGACGTTTTGTGAGATATTGGTATATATCGCAGATGTGATAACAAAATTTCGTAACATGAGGTGCCTAACGTTTTCTATCAGAAGTCCTAGCATCTTTGATTTCTCATCACTCGTGCCAACCATGGTAACGTGAAGTCCACCAAATGATCAGTGTAGTCATTATGGATAGTATTGTGTAAAAAGTGAGATTTATCGGTTATTCTATGCAGTTGATTCAACCGACATTACAAACTGAGAAAAGACACCCAATAACGGTTAGATTGCTGGGGACAGTAGTAAAGATTTCCGCTTCTCTGTGCTTGATTTTGACGGGTCTGATGGACATTACTGATGAGTGGTCGGAGGTTTGATTAATTTCAAGTCGAACATCACTCACAATTGATCGCAGCTGTCACATTCCCATAGACTTTCCACTCGGCCCCTTTCGAAAAAAAAGCACTAGACTCGAGTTTCGCTCTCATTAAAGCCCGTCAGTAGTGCATATTCTTGCCACTGCTGGGACTAGAATTCCGGCCACGCTTTCATGAGATAGCCGTGTTGACCACTCTGCCATTCCCCTCACATTGGGCACGACCGAATTATCATATATGAACACTTGACCACTTTCACTTGTGAGTAATGATCAGGTTACCCGATCGTCTCGATAGGAGATACGGTTACTGTCCTGGTAACTCCAATCAATAACACCGCGATTAGGACCTTCTAGACAGGTCGGGATCTCCAATCTCAGTAAACCTGCAAGGCCATTTAGTTAATTTCAATCTGAACATGAACACTGCCATTCGGCCAAGGAGACTTACTGTCTGTGATGCATATCCTAAACCATTGTCCCGCGAAATAGTATCAGGCTTCGTCTAGTCTTGCAGTAGTTCTCAATTTCTCGTTACTATCTCGGCAAACCTGGCACTGCGTATTGTGCCTTGGATAGGTTACTGCTACTTACTGGTGACTGTTTCCTTACAGCTACTGCACTATGTGGTTTTTCATTCGGATGTGATGATTCTGCGTACACCGCCACTTTTAACTAAATCAGGAGGCTCACATTTTTACCGTGCAGTTGTGCCCTCCTATCCCAATTGTCTATTTTACCGTTCAATGATACGATTGTGCAACAGCAGATAGCAGCTCTGATCGGTCGCATGATCATGCATGATAAGTTGCCAAAATTCAATGGAATACAATTTAATTCGAACGTTGTACTACATTTGTTAAATGGATTGAACTGTTTAATGGAAAAGAACCGTTTCATTAATTTTTGTGCAATTTTTCAAGACAAAACGTAGCGTAACTCGTTACACTAAAGTCACCAGTTCATAGTGGTTCATTAAGTATTTCGACATAAAATGACAATATGACACTTACCGTTCCGCCTTGCTGCGTATTCATCTTGATGAAGGAGGATAAATTATCATATTTTTGGTTGCTTTGAGCATGGAATACCGTCCAACGAACTTCAGATGAAGACCGTAAATATCAAGTGTTTCAATTCAAATACGAAACGAAATGGCACCGAGGTTCATCGCTGCTGTATGAGTTTGGACTCGTTGGGTTGACATTCGCTTGCTTCTTAAATGTCGTTGGTGTGTATTAGCCTTATTCTAGAACCAAGTAGTTACGTTCGCTGAAAATATCCCGATGAATATGCGTTATTCTACGAATTTTATGTTTGGTTAGTCTTCCTCCCCAGCTACTATGAATAGCCCAGCGTTTGGTCCGAGCATCAGCTATTATCTTGTTCAACGAAGTGTTTACACTTTCAGTTCTCGCACCACAGTGCTTACCGTTATGCGGCGTACCAAGTCACGTGAGGGGTTGATACTGTTAAACTATCTAGGTCTAAACAGGAGCAGTTAGGAAATTTGGGGCTCAAACACGTGGCGATGTAATTAGAAGTTGACGTAGTCACTACTCGATTATGGCACACTCTACAGGTAGATGACCAACTCCGTCATGTACTTCCTTCATTGTCTACTGCCTGCCGAAATATGATCGTCGTCGTTGACACGTCACAGGCAGTCGCCACCTACGTTGCTTACTCTGTTCTACGTTCATTTTTTACTTCTCAACACGGGAACTTGTAAGTAGTTAACGTCCATTACGTGAGGCACAGTGTCTCGAGACCAATCAAACACAGTGGTGGCCGAATGATCCATGGATTCGGAAGTCGGTTGTAGGCATATGTGACATCGACTAGAAGCTGAGATTATAGATGGTGAATGTAACAGAGAAGACAAGAGAGTCATGCTTGAACGAAAAGATCTGCGAGATAAATCCTCATAACAACCATTATCCTGGACAGAAGGTAGTGGTTCAGGCCTCCACTCGCTTCAACAGTGATGTGGAATGTCCTAGAGGAAAAGGTTGCTAAAAAGTTGAAAAGTAATAGAAGACCAAGCGGAAAAACTAGTAACGGTATGAATTCAGGTACGCCATTGACTGCGGCACACTGTCATCTCGGATAGCTTTTTTAACCAGCGGCTTGAGTGGTCACGAGGACCCCAGGCGGGCAGGCGACATCTATCCACTTTGTTCAATGGAACAGTCAGGATCACCACGCGGTTTCATCCACCTGTTGATGATCTCAGTATGTTGTACCCGTTACGGTAAACGCTCAGTTGACACGCAGAGTACATGACCCAACCATCGCAGGCTATTAGTTGACCGGTTGATCGCGTATCCCGAGCATAAATAGTCAGAGCAGAATACAACGCGAAATAAACTCCAATGAAAATTGTTCTCCGGAAGACAATACATTGTAGCTACGACGAAGCTAGCCACTTTGTGATACGGATGACGCAGGTTAAATGTCTACCTTGACAACCACTTGTGATCCATTATCTCGAAACATCCGAGGAGGCCGTCAGCCCAATTTTCCGTGCGGTCTAATGCGCACTTAGAGCCGACCTGTTAAGCGACTAAACATGCAGCTCGTTTTAACCACAGCTGTTCGTTGTTGACCTTAGGGAGCACTGCATGATGTATTCTCCCAACTGCATGCGTAACTGTTATGCTGAGAAACAGAAGTGTGATCTAGTATCCAGGGACAAAGATAGTAAACTACATCGTTGGAGACGCAACAGTGTTATCAAAATGGTTTTCGGGAATGAAAGGTGTTAATGACCTAAGCAGCTACTGTCTATCATTTTCCAAAGTGGATGGCGGCAATGTGCACAGTCATACTGGCTCTCATCACCGATAGATTTCTATCCTGCTTCAACATCACAGAGCGCTTCTTTCGGATCCACTGTCAATGCCGTAAAGGCTACCAAGCTCAGTACTACTCTGTGACAAGGATGCGCATTTATTGACACGATGGGTGTCATCTGCTGACTGACTAAATGCAGAAGTAGTCACTCAGGGTTAGTATGCTGGAAGCTCGAAGTGACCACATTTCGGATCAGTGCAGTTATTCCTATTCTTTTTAAAGCCAGCCTGATATACGCCGTGTTTCAGATGACTCAGCAAACAGCAGTTACCTTAGGAATACATGCATCATCTTTTTCGACTCCGCTACAACTGGCAGTTGACGTATCTCTGACTAAACAGGTCTATGGGTCATCACCAAATGTGTATGAATGCAGAAAGTGACATTTATACATTTGGTCCCCAATTGCTTGCTGAATGTATTTTATCCGACTGTCACAATTGTTACCTGGCGTTATTCGTAACAACCCTCAGTGTCCTATATAGTCTTGTGAGTCTGCTAATCCACCTCGTAATGGTCACCTTTACAAACCTAAATTGGCTGCCTAGCACGAGTTGCTTGCTCATGTTCATGGCTACTAGATCGCTGCCTAGACGTAATGATACCCGAAACCCCAGAAGAACACAGACCTCGGACTTCAGCTGACAATGTATTTACTTCCAACTTAAAGATAGGGTGGCAGGTCAGCGTCTGTGTATGTACATGCTTTAATTGGCCATGAAGAAATCCTACCTTAACTGATGCAACAAAAGTGGCATTGACTAAATGGGAAACCCGCGCCGAAAAAGGATTTTTGCACGTTATTGTGCGAAAAGATGAAATCCGAAATCACAAAATACTTTTCGAATAAACCTCGAGAAATAAACCACTTACGGAGAAATAGACTTTCCCAACACCTCCCGTTTAAGATAGCATTCATCCACAACACTTGAACCGAGGGTTCGGCTGCATAGAGCGAAATGGACATCTGGTGCAATCGACTCAACTTCTAGGCAATGAACTGTTGGCATCAGACGACGGAGTTGTAGGTGTTTGCATTGTGAATGATAAACGTGTCCAAGAAAATATCTAACGGAAGCGGGTGCTGGTTGTCTGTTGTTGTTACCTTCGGGTGCCGCAGGCGTAACTAGTTGCGATAACGTTTCCATATGCTGCCATTGACAGAGATGTCACATGGCACCTTTCCATGACGTGCATTCATGGTTGCATTTGTCTAGTTATTGTGTCCATGTCGATAGTCACGGGCTGCGACTTGTTTCAGCTTCGTGGTTGATTCCTAGTCGAGTTAAGCAAGGAGCTTGATACGAAGGTCACCATGGCCTAGTGATTGGAGACTGCAAACGAAGACTAGGAATCGAAGCCGGTCTCTTGTGAGAGAACAGATTTAACCGTCTGTTCTCGCGATTGATTAAATCAGCATAGGCAACAAAGCCGTCTGCATCTCGTTTGACCGGTTGGAGACACTAGAACTGTGAGGTGAACAGAGATGAGGTGTCGCCGAAGATCTCCGTCAAACTGCTGACCGCATCCGCGTACCTCAGGGTTCGCGGATCGGCAGGCAGCATGCAGTTAATGTGGCGGACGTGTTCCGCTGAGCTCGCTTTTCGAAGAATGCCAGTTCAACGGTATACGTATCTTCGTATTGTTTCCACCGACCTCGAAGTAGACATCAGCTTAAGTGTCATCCAGGAAGTCGGAATCATTCCTGGCCAAATGATTCAGGGATGGCTGATCGGCAGAATTGAGTGGCCAAAGCGCGTGAATGTCGTTTCCTTCAGTCGGATCTGTAACTGCACCATCTGCTTGAAGTCGGGTTCAGCGGACATTGTTCAGAGACGGAATAAAAACATGAGTCCCATCCTAGTCGCCATTATGTCATAACCCGCTTGGTCAACGAAAACTAGAAATGGCTGACGCACGAATATACGAATCGTAGACACGTAGTACGGGGCGCAATGATACCCAAAACCCTTGTGCTTTCACTGAGAATGTATTCACTTCCAAACTAACGATAACAGCAGGCCAACGTCTGCGTATAAACAGGCTTTGATTGGCCGTGAGGAAATCCCACCATAATTGGTGCAGTAAGAATGGGATAGACCAAGCAGAAGACAAGAGATAAACGTGCGCCAAAATTGGGTTTTAGCGCGTTATGGTGAGAAAAGATCAAATTCAAAATCAAGAAGTATTTTTTTAAATAAACCTGGAAGAACAAAACACCTTGGAAAGAATAAACTACCCAATATAATGTGAGCTACATCACCTTGTATTGTTGTTTATGCTTTTGGCAGGCCAACTGTTCGTTGATCCAATTTGGGGAAATTCATTCGATAACATCTACATATAAGTTAAATCAACAAAAGGTCGTTAGCTGTAGTGAATCGAGTTGGAAGGAAGAGTACATAGTCCGTCTTGTTCTATGACCTGAAGACTAGCCTCGCTGGTGACTGGGATTTGAACCGACTGGAACCGCTATCTCCGTCTGTTCGCACGTTCTAAGTGACGTTGGCGCGTGAACACTTTGGCAATACCTCTGTGATTTTTCATATAAAGACTGCGTGTTCAGTTGATTAATAACAAAAGTGAACTGCAACTCGGTTCTCTTTCATTATGCTTCTTCTGCTGGCGGACTTTCACGTCACTTGAAATTGTGTGCATTGACAGCGCTCAGCCGAGTATGTATCTTGCAGCTGCATTGAAAAGCAAGCACTATTATTATCGTCATTAATGTTATTATTATACTATGGTTTGGTCACATACTGTATGTTAGCGGGGCGTTTACCACACCCAACAATGTTCTTTAAACCCACTAGTGGTTAGACACAATCACGAAGTTATCACAGATTGTTGAAGTCCTGTCTGTTTCCTAGATATCGCAGGTTGAATACATCATTCAACAGAACAGCTACATGCACCCACTGAATTGTCAGCTTCTCTAGTCCATCCCATTTTCCTCAACCATCATTTTCAGTTTCGAGCTATACTCGTGGGCACAATGACTCGTGCAGTACTTTTTTAAAACCTTTCAAGATTTTACCCATTGCTTTAGTGACAAACGGCGATTTAAGCCAATGTCATCCATGTGGTCAACGTAGTTTATGCATCTGTGTAAGCGTCATACATACATGCAACATACTCTACAGTTTCGTTTACTTCTGGCGATTGACTATCTCCAGATTTTACTATCCCTACTGGTTGGCTTTACCAACTTCAATTGGCTATCCATCAAGCCTAGCTTTCCCGATACGAATCTGACCGAGGAGGTTGGTTTTTTGAGTTCATGTGCCTGATACTCTTTAAATTACCCGCAATATTGTGACCTTATGGTTCCGTCCTGGAATGTACATGCAATACTTACAACGGTAACACTGGCCCTCATGTCAGTGCCAACACTATGGTAGACTTTAGCACCTCATCTGTACCATATCATTTATCCACAACAGCCATGGACTGAGGCACTGTGATTCGAGCCGTTGACATGGAACGACCTGGAAAGAAGCATCAATAAGGATAAAAGTGAATAAAATGACTAAGCGGAACTAAAAGTGTGGTTAGTACAAGCACGCCATTGACTACCACATTTTTTCGTCTCGGATAGCGTTTCTAACCAGCAATTTGAATAGTTACGAGGTTTCCAGCCGAACAGGCTAAACCCACCCGCCTTACTTAATTAGTTAATCAGTGTCTTCACATTTTGTGACCACGTCGTCGCTTGATCACCACGTAGTTTTACTCAACTGTTGGTAGTCTCAGTACATAATGTCTGGTGAGACGATGGCTGAGCTCACATGCGACCCAGCTATCGCAGACTATGCACCCTCATCAGTTGATCAATCGGTCGCGTATTCCGAAACACGTACCGCGCTGCTCACGCGATCCTCCCACTTAATGTGGGTCAATTTAAGTTTCTTACAGTGTCATTTTCCCAACTTACATTGACAACTCCTGACAGAAGTCCTAGTGCTGACGGTAACCATTTCTGGTTTGTCTGTCCTTTTCATTCAGAATCCGTCCAATATTAAGACCTCCACAAACCCTTTCGCTATCCCCTCCCTCCCTCGTTCTTCAAACCAACCGCTGGGGAAACGGAGACCACTTGGAGAACTGCCGTTTATGATATCAGAGGAAGGCAATTCGGGTGACTCGCGCCAGCTACCTATCCCGGTCTCAGAACCAACTGGGACTGCAGAACACGCAACAAGCAATGCCATAACGGGTTCCAAACAGTCGAAACTGTTTGATCTCGAAGTATGTCATGCTTCTGACATTCGGATTCTTCTGTTTAGTATTCACTGACAAGCTGTTCCTTTTTAATAGCAATTTTAAGACCGCCCATCGTTATTTCATTTCATGGAGTAATTTCCACCGTGTGAACGTTTCATTAAAACCATGCCCTCGGACGTGAATCCACAGTATCCTATTGATGTTGCGGGGCAATTTACTTCTCTTCTGACCATTATGCCCGGGTGATTTTGCGCATATTTTGACGACGGCAAACAACACTGAATATGGAAGAGAGAACAGTCTTAAGGATCATACGTTCACCGGATGATGTGGTGTACTGACTAAGTACAACTGAACAGATAATAAGATCAGTCAACCAACTGAATATAACATAAGCAATGTAGGCAACAGAATAACGAAAGAGAAGTAGGCTGTACGTTTGATTCGATGCTTCATCTACCCGAACGCATTTGATTGTCCGACAGTGAGGCTAGAAGTCGCCTATCCACGTCCGAAGGTGAGATTGTAGTTTTGTTCAGAGTTGCAGCCATCTGGCATCCACCTCTTCCATCATTAATAATGGAGACTAATCGGTTGAACATACCCGTGAGCCCACGTACCACTCTGGCCGACAGCTCAATATCATCGAAACAAACTTCGGTTTATAGATTTCAACTCTTTTGTGAATGGACCTCAAATTGTGCATGTTACCTAAAGACTTTTCAGACTGCTAATATGCAACATCCCCAGCCAGGTATAGGTCACCCAAGTTTGAACGGAACTTTCTGCGATAGCCTGAACACGAATTCAGGACTGGTAATCATTTCCATAGTCAACTTGCATTGAGCCCCGATCGGATACTATTACGCAACTGTTTGATGAGTCACCGGGATGCAAAGTTGTGACACAACAGCCCAACTGTAGTGACAACAACTATCGCGACTTCCAAGCTGGCATGCGTGGTTTTGGACTCCACTCCAGGTTTGGATAACTTGATAGCTTTCCTCAGGGTTCGTAGACCCAGACGGTAACACAGCGTAGCAAATTAAAAAATTACGAATGCGTCGTTGATCGCTATCCTTTATCGGTAATATTACAGTCCTGCAAGATGACGCTACCTAGGCAGTCAGAACATCAGCGTGTCTGTAACGTGTGCGACCATAATTGACCCGATCTTGTGCCAATATACCCAAAGTGAACAGTACATTCTGCACTAATGGTTTATCATAGACGGCAAAATAATTAAGTTCGCATATCTATAAACAGTGTATATCTACTTTAAAGAACCTCCGAACTCCCGAGTGCGTCGTCCAAGTGACGAAAAGAATTTAAAACTCTCAGACAAACGTCACTTAAAATGCAGAATCCTTGAGATGGTTGCATGTGAATTTTTCCTCTGCTGTCTGAATAAGGTTACGGAAATTTTAGTCAATCGGTTACATTTCTACACGGAAGAGACGATCTCAGAAAACACTACTGCTTCAAAAGTGGCCTTCAAAACTCGAGACACTACAACCACTATTGAATTCAATACCGGGTCGAAAGCTTGGTTATTCCTCACTTACTACGTAAAGGTTCTTCGTATTTAGGAAGTCGTCATACTATCAGATTTTTTAATACCTTAAACGTACTGGAAACACGGTAAGTATCCTAACAAGTCAAACTCGAGTGAGGATTAGTTTCAGGTCAATTCTAGGGCTACTATGTGGCCTGTATATTTAATGCAGGTTGAAAGCATGAACATGTAACCTGTAAAAGTTTGGACTTTCAGCTGAACAGCCTATCCATATGTCTCAACTTCGTCCTCGGTTTGAACCAGAGTTTTTGTTCCTCCATCTCTTCAGAGTGACTCGCTTTTGCCTACAAATCCCTTGGCCGAATCCACCGGAAGACCATTCCGCCGCCCTCCACTACCAGCTACTGCAGACACTAAACGTACCCGCATCGATCAGGTAAGCATACATGCATTAGTTTTACGCACCTTGTTTCAAATCGTATGACCTATCTTTCTATGTTTGTAGGTGGCTCCAGTGGCCAGGCACGCTGATAAGCCGGTAATTGCGGAAATTAAACCAGTGGCCTCACGCTCCGACTGGTCTCGACCAAGGTCACAGCCCCTGCTTAACGTACCCGCTCCAGTCACGCAGAAAACTACCCAACCGGAACCTACTGAATGCAGACCATCATGAGTGCCGTTTGTCGTTGAACAGCTTGTTGATGTTCCAAACATTCCCAAGGTTTACTTGTCTTTTTGCTTATTTGCGACGATACAATGACTCATTTAAAGAATTGCACCCCGTTTTGGAATCTAATCATTGAAACAACCGTATCTGTCTTTCGCCATATACGATGCTCCTCCGCTGTAACCACAAGCTTGGAATAACGAAATCAATCATCTTTATAGAGATCACTAGTTTCGACCATATTCCAGCCTTGTGCAAATTACAGTAGACTATATCAAAAAGAGAAGGTGATGGGCTGCAAAGCATTTTGTTGCACAATCACATTGTTTCACGACCGTCTCCCTAGAATGCGCAACTATACTGTATTGGGGGTGGCAAACTTTTGGTAGCGAGTCCAATTATCTCTCAGCTCTTTCGCTAATTGAAGTGCCTCGCAACTGATACGTCCTTCTTTGCTGAATCATTCATTTCCTCGTTGGTCTCACTTCCTTGGTTCTTTTTAGTCTTCGACAGTAGGGATGTGGGCATCTAAGTGCTGACAAAAACAAACTAATGATCAGGCAAAACTCACTAAATATGTGCTCAGTTGGCAGAAGTGATGAGACCCCGTTATTATCAGATCATTCTCAATTGGTTAGTCCCCGCTTGATTCAACTTTTGATAAGACAGGGAGAGCACACTTCTTGAAACACGACCGAATTGTTGGAACATTCACGGTATCCCAAGCAGATGACACTGACTAAATGAACTTAAGAATTGGCAAAGCAGAGATCAACAGGAGAAATTTGTCTGCCTAGATATCCCAGCATGTCTGTTGAATGCATCACCATGATAATATGATCGAGATGGTTCTTCCTATGTTAAGTGGTCTTAGTGAAATCAAGACCAATGACCAAGCTTTCCACGACCGGTATACAGTCAGCGCCTAATGAGAAAAAGTGTAAATATGTCTAGTGTTATCATTTTTCTTTGTTTGGCTTGATTTAGTGTGCGTTAAAGGTGCTTCAGCTGGAGTACAAGCCTATTTAATTGGCCGATGTAGGCAAACTTTGTAGCTAAGAACATGTTGCGTGTCTCTACGGTTAGAGGGCACTCAACTTTTGTCAAAATCCACCTGCGGTACATGCATATTTTACTGCTTGATTTCAGGCGTATAGAACACGTCGACTTAAAATGGAGTGACACGGCCCAGAAACTATATGACAAAAGTTAAAAATGGCAAATGACGTAATAACGGCTGAATGACATGTTACAGAAACGTTCACACGATCCTTGCGATTGTTTAAAAAAAACACAGCAAAATCCGCTTTTATGCCACGGTTGTCTGATTGTTGTCACTTTCGCTGTATTTGGAATCTCTTGTGCAAGACTTGGATATGTATTCTAAAATTGAGATAACTGTTTCAATACAATTGAGAGTCTGATTTTTCCAATTGCTAAGGAAGTCACCTTTATTCGAATAATTGACGCAAGAAAAATCAATCTGACCTCATCGTAGTTGAACGGTTACATGGACACTTTGCACCTATCTTCAATAGGTTTGAACTATACTCTCCCCACTTCAAGATGTCACGATAGTGCTTTTGCGCAATATTTGTCTAGCTTGAGATTGATCCTATAAATGTAAACTTTTATACAGTGTTTAAACTCCACTATTGTGTTTCCGTTTTTACCTTCTGCCTCGTTGCGCTCGTGCGATTCGCTTAGTTTAGACCCCTGTGGAGATACAGATAAATCCCTCGTTGTCGTAAACTGGCGTCTTCGGAAAAACGTGATCTCCATGTGCGTCCCACCCAGAAAGCAACAGTCGATTTTTCTGTTAGAATATAGTCAATGATCCTTTGCTCACTATGAAACCATCACGTCCAAATTGCTGAGAAATCTTGGGCTTGAATAGCTGGGCCGGGTGTCGGTACAGCTTTGTGTTATAAGTAGTTGTTCACGTCGCCGCAGTGTATCGGCATGAGCGTGCATTCTTTCATTCACTCTGAATGTACGGTTCTTCTTTCTACATTAAGTCACCGCCTTTGTTCTGCTGTCTCGAATAAGTCGCCCACATGGTCGTTAACCTACCACTTCTACCCAAGTTAACAACTTTCATGTTTTCGCTCGATGTTAAGTATCTAGCATTATTCCATCGTGAACAAATTTACAGTGTTGTGGTTCAATCGGAATCGACATCATCGTGAAGCGTGCGATACACCCCTATGGGATATTGGTTTAACCGCAACCCCGGAGGAACGATCGACAGCGGAACAGTACATAAGGTTACTGTCGTGTTCGGTCCCCTCACTGTTTTAATTAAGTGAGACTGAGTGGACAACACATAACTCGCGCCAATCCTTATCTCAAGGCTTACAAAAAGTTCGATGTTACAGGGCATTATGGGGACCAAGCGCAGACTCGAACCAGATTAAACACAAATCAATAGCAGGCCTGCTGGAATATCCAGTGTGCGTACGTCACTGTTATGCACCCACTTTTTGTTCGCATACGGCTCCAAGTGGTTCCAATTGGAGCTGCAACTCTAAGGTTTTACGAAATTGACGGCAACGTAAACAAACTTTAAACGGTAGCGAAAGTGATGAAAACTGTTAGTTATATGGGAGATGGTGCGCAACTTACGTCTCCATCTGTCGTCTTGAGATTGAGAACCTTAAACGCTATACTTTTTGTTCAGCATACCGACACGATCCGCCTAGGATAACATGAGACCGATGTCTTTCCCACAATAGGCATATATATCCGTTCGCCAGAACGTTTTCTTTATTTACAAGTAATCATGAAGTGTCATAAAGTAACGGTCGGATCATCGCCAAGCCACAAATTGTCGAACACTGCCGTCTGCTCCGCCAGTGTAAACATGGGGCTGCCTTGGGTGAAACAGAGTAGCGTGTACAGAGGACGCAGAACCTGCTTGACTGGTGCGTATCAGTTGAACAGGAATGATGATAGGCTTGGATAGCAAGTCACTGTGAAAAGAGATGTAAGGTGTGCATGGTAAAGACAAAATGAAAAGTAACCACAAATAGTCCTTTGTTTTTTTCCATACTGCGTATTATTGGACTATGATTGTAAATATGCCCTAGTGATAGCGCAGTCTCAATCTATGTTGAAATATAAAATAAATGTATCACGGGCAACGTGACTCAGTAGCCTTCCTATCGCGATTGGTAAGAATCGTAACCCTCGCACGTATACTAAAAACAGGAGGATGGAGCCACTTACTCAGAAACGGTTGCATGTAGAATCAGTACGGTACCGTCATCCATGGCTACTGATACCAATGGGCGATGCTTGTGGCAATCCAAATGGCGAATGGCTCCGTGGTTCAATCTAGAAATTCCAGATAAATACGACGATGTTTACAGGTAGAAACACTCAGTAACACAAAATAATAATGAATTTACCCGGAGAAAGTCCTTTCGAGACTGTCATTATAACATACTACCGAACAAAAAGCACTTTACATACGGCGTCGTGGAGACCAGTGCTGTCAACTGGTAGCGTTGACAGGTTCGAACCCTCTGGCATGAATTCTGCTATGATTCCACTCAGTGCACGTGTGTCGTGCACGTCAGGTAACAGTGCACATTAGCTATGGGTACATATATTTGTTTATCAACATGAGACCAAATAACAACCAGTAGAAAAGTGTAATTTTGCTGCCGTTTGATGGCCAAATGTACCTCGATTACTCATACCAATGACAACAATCGTAGGACTGTCGAAACCGTTGGCTCAACAGGCAGATCCACAGGGCAGCAGAGTGACGTACAGGGCCATGATTACGATAACCATTTGCTCAGTTCACAGGTCACGTGAGCTCGAGGCGGCCCAGTGATAATGACGCCAAACCCGTTGTTTTGGTTGCTTCTGCTTAGAGTTGGATGGCTGGACAGCGTGCAGTCCATACGTGGCCTAAGGTAGCAAATGACGGCGATCACTGTTATGTAAATATTTAAAAAATCTAGCCGGCCGGCCGGCCTATGCAACTCAGGCTTCCGAAGGACACTCATTGGTATTGCGTACAGCAAATGTCACATCCACGCGATCATGTACGTCATGATTCAGCTATGCCCTGTCAGTATTATCGACATCCGCAAATGCCCATTTGTTGGACATCTTACATTTGGGGTATCGCTCCTGAAGGGACGTTTCCTCAATCGCAACCTGGGACTACGCACCTGGTAGCGTTAAACCAGCCATTCTAACGGAATATGATGACGATACAACGGACTAAGATGAATAGCACAATGCTAACTTCCTGCTCGGTAGAGGTCGACTTACTTCAATTTCTTGAACGGAACATTGCCCAAATCAACATCGAACCAGTTGAAGCGACCGTCAAAAGTCCCAACAGCCACGTGTTCGCCTGAAATAATCGATTAGTAAGATGTATACGTTGGATCGATGCTAATCAGAAGCGTGAACAAGACAACAGGTGATAAGAGCAGATTTGTTATAGTCTTGACTGAAAGAACAGGAAGTTAATGCATATGGTGAATCGCCTAGACATCCGTTCCTATCGATCTTTCCAGAGAAGACAGGGAATGTTTAATGAGAAGTTTAAATCCGAGACAACTATATACTCAGACAGCGCTGTGGATTTGGAATAATTCCTACATTCCCTGTGGATGAAAGTGGGAGATACCTGGGGACTCGAATGAATAAGTAGTAAAGCAAGGTTTGTCGTGGTCGCTGAACGAATCCGTTGGGAATTAAACTCCATGGTTAATCAGACATATAGTTACCAGCTCTCAATGTATTTGTAACCCAAGTGTTGCTGCGATTAAGCTACTTTGTAATATTAGAGAACAATCTGGCATTCCGAATGGATGAGACTATGCCCAAGCATCCAATGTGACCAAATTCATAACTGATGCCTGTACCGGGCCCTAGTCAAAGATGCATTTAGAAAGATCTGATTAAAAAGAACGGTTTACGTCCGATAAAATGTTAGTTGCTAGTTTGATGAGAAGAAATCGTCTACGATGTAAAACATTTTAAAGACCTAGCAACATGTTTGGAATTGTTCATCAAGAAACTCGCTAAAATAGCAAGTGAACGGCACATCCAGTGGGGGAGCACAGGTGCATTGACAAATCGACTGATTACGTGATGTGAGACGTACAAAGATACTGTGAACGCCGGACGTATAAATATAGCTTTCTGATTAATGCAAACGTCATTATTATGTTACTCAAAGTAGTACCAGGGCACGGGTGAAGTATCTCCATAAAGAGATGGAAAACTGTCAGAAAGTTCTTTATGCATATTGATTATATTGAGTGAAAACAGGAAAATCGGAGACGTCAAGAGGACAGTGAGATTGAGATAAGCCTGTCCGCTCGGATAAATCACACATCGACGAAGACAATTGATCGTTTAAAACATCCGCAGGTTTGAGTACTGTTTTCAGGAATTGGCATGAGCATCGCAATAATAAGGATGAAAGCAGAACCATATTTTGTGGAACACCAGAGTCAGTGGGAAAGGCACTGGAACGAGCAAATCATCATCATCATAGACAGCAATACATCAGTGGTTCACACTGATGTTTAACTGCCAAACAACCACGAAGGAAAAGAAAAAACCTATATGAGAAGAGAGCAAAAAAAGAAGGAGAGAGCGATGGACCTAACTACTAAAATAGCTACGCCTATAGTCAAACATACAACATCAAGGCACCTACATCTTGCAAACAAAAAACCAAGCTGCAAGTGAAAGTAAGGCGTCATCAACAAGACAGCTTCCTTAAGGCTTTCACTGTTCCGCGTCATTAAGTCTGTGAAAATGTAGTGACTGGACAAAAGAACTCGTTTGGCAATCAATGCCAAACACCCGCTTCCTAACCTCCTCGTTGCTTACTCGCTGGTGCCACCCGATACGAGCGATTGAACGCACACACCGGTGGTCAAAAACCTGAAGACAGTTCACGTCCTCTACCCTGAGCGGCCAGGTTTCGCTGCCATAAAGTAATACATCCCTCACTGTTGTCTGATAGATGCGATCTTTACGTTTCAGAGGAATTGAGTATAACTAGTAAAATAATGACTAAAGGCTAGGAAAGTTGATAATATGACGTAAAGTCTCTTGGTTAAGGCTGACATCGCCAACATGTTCGATTATGATTAAACAAGAGACGAGGCAAGCGAGAACACCAAGGATGGCTCGTGAGCAGCGGTAAGCTAATTGACTAGTTTCAGATTTTGAGTGGAACATCCATCCGTACAACAATCTTTTTCGAGAACATTCAATCATATACGAAACCGAGTAAAATTTGATTGTCTGGGGACTGGTGTAATGTATCCTCCAATTGTCATACATTTTTTGCCGCGTCATACATTGAACGAACATATGGGCTAACGGATATCATAAGAACTTCGTATATTCCTTAAGAAAAGTTGACAATGAACTACCAGACCTGTTTGCTTCACTAGATTTAATCTTAATGAGCTCTCCATAAACAGATGAGCGCCTATTGAGAGCGAATGAAACAGCGGAAAAAGTTGAGAACGAACTGCTTATTGTCCTTCTGAAGTTACCGATGGCGTGTGTGTGAACGAGAGAGACGAATTCAAAAAGCCTCATCAACACACCAAACGAATGTCATTCGCTCTAGCCGCCTTGTAAAACTACCCAGTAGCATGCGTAATAATCAAGCCACTTGTGAAAAGCGAATAGTTAGGTGTTTGATGGATCAGTCGCGTCGCCTATTATTACTTTCAAGAAGCCCATTTTAATTGTACAGCACGGTTCTTTGTACTGATCAAAATAGTTCACTCCATTAACACTCGAAGTTCAATCTCCTTGAATGAACATGAACGTAGTCTAGGAAAGTGGGTAGATGACTATTCGATCACCTTTAGTTCAATGTGACTCGGAGTGGATTGTCGCGATCAACCGATCAAGACGGATGAGTGGTGATGGTAAGAACTCATAAACGAGTCCCATGAACAGATGCCACCGACTTCAGATACTCCTAAGCAATGTAAGCTTACTCCGCCAGCATATGGGGTCTTACTGTCATCAAAAGGTTTAACATCGATACAAGCACGCCGAAGATTCACCTCGCGATCATAAGACTAGTAGTCATTATCAGTACCACAGAGCCAGCTGAAGCGGATACAAAAGTAACCTGGACAGAATAATGCGATGAATCCAACTTAGAAACAAAGCGGATTCCCAAATATGCAATGTGAATTTCTTGAATCGCAACCAACGTCAAGAAGGTATGATCAACATTCATCTTAACCAAATGGATACAAAACGAGCACACAAACAGAAACCTACCTGAAACATGAAGTGACATAGAACTGAGATAGTCGTTGGAGCTGTCCAGACGCAGACATCGAAGTTCACGTTGTTCGACTAAATCGTAGATACGCACGGCACGTGAACTCGCCACGAACAGATGAGGTTTGCCGGCCGGATGAAATGCGGCCTGGCGCCATTCAGACACTTTGTTGGTCGAGGAGAACGGGGATTGGCTTGACATTTTTGACAGACGATGCAGCAGTAGCCGCTTAACAGAACGCGAGTGAAGTTCATCTGACAAAATGGGCCGAGACAGAGTGAGCAGGTAGTCGCCCTTGGGATGCCAATCCAGACTGCAAACAGGCTGCATGAATAACAAGACGACGATGAAAAAGTCACACAGTCCGATAGTTTCGTTAGAAAATTGTGCGCTATAGAACTAAGTTGGGTAGTGATAAGCCGTTGAGATGTTACATCTGATACTTAACTTCCAGATACGCCGACGAAGCAAACTAGGACGGATCCATGGGAAACGTAGCTGCACTGCAATACAAGAAACGCCCGGAAGGAAACTGATCGTAAAAATGTCATACCTACCGTTTCCATTGTTCGCAGCTAACCATTATTCTAATGTAGTGCATCAGTTTAATTTTCGAATATTACTGATTTCACACAATCACGCTGGACTAAGTCAGAGAAAAAACAGAACGACAGAACCGGGACAAGAAAACAATCAAAAGGGGAAATCCTGAGGCAGGCTCATCTGAAAAATGGTCCGGCTCGAAATGACACTGGTTTCTAGGATGTAAACAATAGTAAACTTATCACCTACAGTGATTTGTGGTTCCAATAGAAACAAGATTTACCTGGTCTATAGTTATCACAATACGACCACGTTCAAACGATCGTGATCGAGCGAAGTTGCCTCGGTCGTCAGTCGTAAATCTCTTTAAACTCCAATGCGCTGCGTTCCCAGATACACGGTCGGAATGTTCACCATCCACACGCTGTCTTTTATTGGAGCTTTCGGTTGCATCCTGATGACACAAAACCAAATTTACGGTGCAGTAAGCATTCGTTCAATAACGATGAAAAAGGTTATTCCAGGATTTATACACTTTGGTGATCGTTACTAAGAGAGACGCGCCAAAACACTGGCAACTACTTGATTGTATTGTTGGAAGTTCATATAGATAAAATGATACCATAAGCTAGTGAAAGCAATGCAATGACAAAAACAAAATGCTAGAACAGATAAACGGGTAAAACGCGTTCAAAAGTGCGTGTTGTTATGTGGATCGTTTCAACTAGCTAGAGACGGTGATTATATTGGCGTACTGAATGACCAGCATGCTGGCTATTGATTTCGTTATTCCGGATCCAATACTGTGTCAGACAGGCGAAAGAAGAGCACATAGACTAGAAGCAGTTGCACTGAGGAGACTTTGTCGCATTACTGGTTGCGTTAGAATGTATGCGTGGCGAATCCAGCCATGCTGACCTTAACATAGTTGGTCCCTGAATTGAGAAAGTTTTTTGTACTTATCTCTACTCTTCACCTTAAGTTTTACTCATCATGTCCATACCCACTTTCTTTGAACTAGTCCGTTATTAATCGACCACAACGAATATAGGCACTCGTGATCTGGTCGACTAGCGTGGAAGTTCGTCATTAAGCTTGCAGGCTTTGTTAGAAACCTACTGATTTTAACGAACGAGACTATCGTAGCGAACGGTTTGGGTTAACTCGTCATAGCTATTGACGCGTGCAGCAGAAATATTTCGATTTAATCTTGTTCTCAGCTCTAATGTCCTTGTCCGATCCATAGAATGGGTATACAACAAGAGTACTTGCGTGGTTGTGCCACTACAGTCTTCAGAACAAAGACAAAGGGAGGGCAGACACGTACCCCAAGAAAAAGAGCGCTTCGATCGTCCAATAGGTGACCGCTCTCGTGGAAGTATCATCGAACACGGTCAAAAAGCAGTGCTACTAAAGTCTCCTGCGACTTGAAAAATAATTGCTGCGCACAGTAGTAACTATACGTCAATATTTTATGCATCGTAGCCTTAAGTTGATTAACTCCCAACCGCTAAATAAGCCGTACTTTTAGTTACTGACTCCAAATAGGAGTGCCTAGAAAAATCTCAGTATAGAATTCTAGAGTAAAAACTAATGGATACACACTGGCCATACTGACAGCATTGCTCACACCGTGTATTATCTGATGTGACCATTGGGCTCTTATGGTGAAGTGGTCATGGACCATAAAATCGTCAATCGCCTCACTGAGCAACGCTGGGAGACGACACCTTTCAGGTCGGGCACCACTTCGCTATTCAGGCCACCGGATGAAAATGCTCCGGGGCATGGCAATATGGCAGCCAATGTTCACATTCTCAAGGGGGATGATAGTATATTTTTCTTTTCTATACCTACCATTTCGTTTGTCGTTACCGAGATGTACAACACGTGTCCACGGTTCTGATTTCAACTTGAGAATGTACATACATGTGTAATACCCCCACGAAAAAATGCGTACGAAACACAGCCACAGATAATTTGAGTTTGACATATGTTGTCTCAACTATACACCGCCAATGTTAACCGTTAACAGAACAACCGCCAAACAACGATCACAGCTGCATTATGGCTCGAAATATGTAAGTAATCGAAATAATGGACGAACTGTAAACCTAACTAACCAGAAGCAAGCGGTTACTCAGCCACTGACCGGTTTAAGCAGAGGTGTCATGTGGATGGACATCGGATAAAGCACGAGCGCATGCATATACACATCCACAGTGGTATCATAATGGAACAGAATTCCCACCTACCTCGGCCTCTTTCGCAGCAGTTGTCACTCCCTCAGCGTTGCTCGACTCTCGCTCGGACCACCACTGTTGAAGTCCCGAGTCCGTTTGATTCACCTTGACGCGATCGCCCAAAGCCGGATTGATGAGGAAAACGGACTGACCTCTAAAGTAGGAGAAACATAGGTCAACGCCGAGTCCACAAAGTTCCACGGTTTTAGCAACCGTGTACTAGTCATAAAACATTGAGAACGAACAATACAGACCGAGCAGCAATTTCGGCTTATCGTAAGCGCTTTGTGTTAACGGGCTGAACGTTTTAATCCTATTGTATACAATATTTTGCAAAACACTCGTAGCCTGACATTGTTCGCAACTATCGCCAAAATGTGACCGCTGATACGCTTCTCATAATCGAACAGTCCTGTCTGAACAGACTGTGTTGTTTGCATTTACGCAACCGTGTAGGACTACCTGGATAGCTTTTGATATGACACAATGGTAAAACAGCACAAACGACTGTGCAAATCTAACAGATATAGCTTGTGTTCATTCGTACCCATTGCACAATCGAGGCTCATCGGGAACAGAATTGGAAGATACAAATGTTCACCATTAATACAGAACAAGCGATGCTCGTGGAACAGAAAAGCGAGAGGATAAGAGCTTTGATTTGCAACAGGAAGGGTTGCTGATTCGCTCCCCCATTTAGAATATCTACTTGGGGAGTCCAAACAAAGACGAAGTCGGTTCGAGGGTGAACATCAAAAAGCACTACAAACACCATTTCCAGCCCTTGTGGTGGGTGCAAAAAGTCAGCAATGCCAAATGGACCGTCCACCCGCAAAAAACGGAGTGAAAGGCAAGTTATAACTCAATAACAGAAGTGCTGATTTCGATATGTATGTTTCAACTTACATTAGATCAATAACGGTAATACACTTAATCAACAGTTAGCTAAACAATCAGTCTGAGGCAAAATAGGAACAGCATTTTCAATGACTCGCTACACTTGCAGCTGGGAGGCTAACGGATATGCATGACATAACCGTAATCCATGGCACCTGTAGGCCGGAATTTTGACTTCTAAACAGTATATTAGCTGCAGGCACGTTGCACCTCAACAGCACAACAAACGTTTTGAAACTTTCAGAGGACAGTAATTCACAACCGACTGACAACAGTGATACGAGAAAGTAAACTACACAACAAAACTCAACGTACATGGCCGCTGCTAGTAGATGTAATTCCGGTTTCGGGTTCCACATAACCGTGGCTGTTGGACGCTCGCACCACCATTCCTCATCGATGTTTGTTAGTTCTGGTTCCACATCCTCATGTAAATTATCTGGCTGCGTCTTATCGCGATCTGACGTCGCAGAACGTTTAGGCTTTTGCTTGCGCTTCTTCGATACGGGTGGATCCAACTGAACCGGACTAGCCAAAGTGTAGCATCGAAAACAGTAGTTGGTGCTGGTCTCCCAAATTCGTAGGCAACCGTCTGCTGGTGAGATGCTAGCCAACCATTGACCGCATGGTGAAATTGACAAGCCGGTTACAAGACCCTGATGACCACTGTGTCAGGGTACAATGTGAATGAATTGTTAATTATGACCGAAAGAGTAGTCCATTAACAGGTGAACAATGCACGAAAATGTCCAACAGAACAAGTCAACAATCTTAAAAACTATTGGTCTGTGTATCAGATTATCGCCAGTTGTCCAATGAAATATTGTGTAAGAAAGGTGTGAAGCATAGTGAGTTGAATTTTGAACAGAGGTATTCAAAGTACGAAACACTGTGGAAGGTAAACAAACTAGGACTAGCGATAGACATCTGCCATCAAGCACTCTCCATAAAAAAAATATAATTTGGCCAATAACGAACGAAAGCTACACTGAGAACAACGGTAATTCATAAAAGATCTTGAAATTATCGAGTTACTGATAAATAAGTCACGTTAAACGTTAATCGTAAACAAAACGTTTACGAGACTCAGTTGCAAAAAATCCGAACTTCGGTTAAATTCGAACCAGCGACAGATACAGTGTACCCAGACGTGGCAAATGCTTTACCGGTTGAGCTATAAAGCCACTTTGGGAGCTCAGAAATTTTACATTTGAACCTAGTTACCCACCCAACTAACTGTGTCATATGGAATACATCAAATGCTTCGGAAGAATAACTGCCCAGGCAATTTTTCTCGATCAGTTCACCGTGGAATTCACTATCGATGAGCACTGAAATTGTATTACTCCGTCGCTGATTCGAATTCCGTTGAGGTCCAAATTTTACGCAATTGGATCTCTTCTAAATTATCAGATCTGCCAAACTACTTATCAGGAAAACAAAAACGTTGTTTGACGCGGTCATATAAAGTGGTCCCATTTCTAGCAATCATTCATAAAGAACATAAAAATTAGCCGCTCTAGTGTTGTTGACATCGTGATGGAACTACGAGGCTTGTTCAGAAGGTACCGATATGCAATTACCATCGAGGCGATGAACCAAAAAAGGAACAGTTTACGTATCCAGGAGTATTTTGATACCATACAGCCATCAAATTTGTGTAAGTATCGCTCATTGCTGACAAAGTGGCAGTCCCGTTAACTCCAACTGATGGCTCCAAGATCACGAGGCATAACAGTACTCGGAAATGGCCATTTTCCGACCTTTCTTCTCCAATCAAAGTAGCCGAATAGTTATACACTTGGAGTACATAATGAATGTTGGTGATGTATAACACAACCCGGCTTGCACCTTCAGTTCACGCTCCTTTGGGTCGACATCGGATAAAGAGTGCACGTGTGAAAATGTGAGCGATATAGGGCAAGCCACTTATGGAACACGTTAGAGAAGACATCATTTAGCTTTGGTTGCTGTGACGGACTAATCAGAACACGGGAGTTTCTGGCTATGTATGGATGCGTACCGAGACGAGAGTAGTCACGCGCATCCGTGATCTGTCAAAGTCGAGGTCGATAGGTGGAAACTTACACTGCTCACACGCTCCATGGTCCTACTTCATGGCGTTTTATCGAACTAGAAGATTATGGATGGAACCACAAGCGCAGCGCAACCTATCCATGGTGTCACATTGTTGCGAAAAGGCGTCTGATAAAGCACAATCTTCATTGTCCAACCCGGCGATTGCCATACTACGCGCGTACTCACGTTTATGAATCAGAATTCCGGTCCACAACACCCTCGGTTTCCGCTCACACGTCCTGTGCGCTTCTGCCCGGTTTGTATGTGACCGACGCCTTCTATCGGGAGGGGGAGGGGTTCCGCCTACCACTCCTCGTCTGTTAGCTCGGTTTTGTTGGGTGGTGGCTCGTCCGGTCACTCATGTTGTCCGCACTCTATCCGATGTGGGCTCTGGCTGTATTTCAGGACCGCGTTGAGATATTCCATCGAGTGTTGGAATAATCGCGCCTCTGATCCGATCATCCGCCCAATTTTGCCTGTTAAGTCTCGTTCGTTGATCCGATCTCGTTGAACGATGGTTCGTCCGGTCGCCCGTGTTGCCCGCGATCCGATCGCTGTGGGCTTTTGGACGTAACTCGCCGCTGCGTTGAGGTATTCCGCCGAGATTTGGAATACTCGCACCTCCGATTTTATAATGCACCACAACATGTACGCAAACGTATTTTGAATTGGATCGCTGTGACAGGATAATCCAGACACTAATGCCATCGACCATGCACCAAGATAGATAACCACGCAAAAAAGCAGTCCCTGCTTGCAAATGGATAGATTTTCATCGGAGGTTTAGTACACCCAAGCTGTTTATAAGCCATGCTCATCTGCGATTGTCAGTCTTGGCTCATCAAACCACTTCTAATTATCATACGTTGCCGCCATCTTGCGAAGACATTTCCCAAGATGGTTAATCAGAAGTGAACGAACATACATAAAAATGCTAGTGGTCAGCCATCATGGCATATTGACATTTTCAATTCCATTCATAACAGACATACGCCTAACTAAATGGTAATGTGGCTCGAGCAGCCCATCACAACAGCAGTGACGTGTAATAACCTAGAAGACGTTAAAAAGGGTACAAGTGAATAAAACAGGGCCAAGAAAGGAACTAGATATGCTGTGAATGCATGCATACCACTGACTGCCATCTCGGATAGCGTTTCTGATTAGCGATCGGAGTAGTCACGAAGACTAATAGGGTAGGCTAAACCCACCGGCTTTAATGGAATAGTCAGTCTCATTTCGTGACTACGTCGTTGTATGATCGCCCTGCAGTTTTGCCTAACCGTTGGCGGTCTTACTAAATAATGTACAGTATGGAAAACCGTCGACCGGCATATGGAGTACATGACCCAACCGGATTGTATAACCTGATTAGTTGACCGGTCGATCTCGACTGGTAAGTAACAATCTACCACTTTTGTGGTCCTGTCGCCAACAAAAAGGTGATGTGTACTTAAAACAATTGCGGCTTCGGTTAGAATGGTTAACTGGTCCAACGACAAGACAGAATTTCGACTAGATGAGCAATAATTACGGCAAGTCAACAATACTGAACTTAAAAAACCGTTCAGTCAATAATAAGTCTGTAATATGACATACAAAACACAAAAAAGCTGTATTATGGCAGCGATTTGAACTACTGAAAAATTTCATCCTGTGATTTCGAAACTCACAAAACTCAATACAAACCCCACCGACAATGCCATGAACAACTCACGAATAAACGATACCAGCGTGGCTGGGGTAGGGTCGAAGTTGCGACAGACTCGGGATTTCAGGAAGCATCGCTTCAGGCGTAGTTGCCAGTCTTTGCTTCTCTACTCTGGCCGCCATGATCAAGTCCTTGACACGTTCTTCTCGCTCGCGCAGATAACGTTCCGAGAAAGGTACATGACGAAGGCAATCAAATTTCTGGGGCATTTGAGGTGGAATACGCGATACATGACCGTCATGCAATCGTTCACGCCAAGCCTTCATGACTTTCTTTTGCTGCAACACAGAAAAAAGTGTTAAGTGACTTCACATTAACTTGAGTGTAATTGCAAATGTTGAGAGCACCCTGACTGACTAGATGAATGAAAACCAGATAGATGAGCAATCTGTAGCCATGAAGAGTTTTGGCAACAGCCGGGTGAGCCACATTACCAAGGATGGTGTGGTCAAGGGAAAGGAGAAAACCGAGGTTCAGACTATGTATATGACTACGCACACCGCGAGCTCACTGTTCGGTTTGTTGTCACCGAAAGAAGATGAACGATGTTCAAAAAAGGCCGCAGATAACAATACCGACTAGTAATGAAGGTCAGAAACTGTCAGATGAATAAGTAACCGACCGAGTCAGGTGTGAACACGACCACTCGTTACGTGAGTAGGTGTTTGTCATTAATACGTCGATGGTGTAAGAATGGCCGGAGGTCTAGAAGTAAGCTGATCCGGATTAACTCGATATGGATTAGTCAGTTGCTAGGAAAATCCGGTTGATTCAGATGGACGATGATGAATGCCTAGTGCATCTCTTAGGACAAAACTGGAGTAATCAATAGTTATGGACATAAGCAATATTTGTTCAATCGTGTTGGAACACACGAATGATTAAGCGCAAGTGCATCATTTGTGGGATTGTAAGACCTGTAGGCAATGTTCTAAAAAAATAATACATTGACATAAACCGGTTTTTCTCGCTAAATGATAACCAAACCAATCCTTTTGAACGTCGTACAGGTTTGATACGTTCTTCCGCTGAATTATTACTTACTGGTTAACACTACTCGATTCAATTCTGTCTAACTTTTCTAACTACCTATAAAGAGAAAAATCAGAATGCGTGCTCCTAAGTAGGGCTAAGTTTCCGTTCCATAGAGTGAAGCCTAATGGACAACAAAACCAATGTTCCAACGTTTAGTCGGAGATCTTCAGGCGCCCATCTATGACTATACCAAGCTAACCATTCTAGCCCACAGTTGTCAAAACTGGAGTGTCTACTCAAGTGATGAATAGTCGTGCTCCCGCCCGTGTTCTGACCTGACTGAACAGGTGCTAATATGACCCATACCTTCAAACAGTCTTTTCATAAAGGGTCCAAACTGTCAACGTCCAAATTTTCCTCCGGTACTGGGGGGGGCATTATTATCATCATAATTATCGACAGAAAATATACACATGGTTGACACTGCTGCTTAACTGCCGTAAAACTGTGAGAAAGAAGCAAATGTCAACTGCTAGTTAAGGAAAAGGGAACGGAAACGAATGGAGCTTTACACACAAAGATCCCGCATCTAAACTTAAACAGGCAACAGGAAGATGCCTACATCTAGATTGCCAACGCGGTGTTGAGTGCCGTCTGGCAGGACCGTCAGTCACGAATTTAACTGTGTCAAATCCTGGCATCAGTACACACAACGCACTAAGTCGAACACATCGGGTGGATTGCGTGAGCGATCATCTGTGTATATTCGAACTTCCGACCAAACGCTCCAGAGTTGTTCCTCATCATTCGTGTGGGAATGTTCAAGATGACGTGAGAAATTGATTTTTCGAGTTAAAATTACACACAGTTGATCGTAGTCCTTACATTCAGATGGATATTTCAGTCAGAATCTTTCGAAAAGAATGACTGGACTCGAGCTTCACTCTTGTTAGAGCTCGTCAGCACTGCATATCCCTATCACTGCTAGCATTAAAAACTCCGGTTACGCTTTTATGAGGCAACCGTGTGGACCACTGTGCCATTGACTTCACATTAGACATCATAGACGTCATACATGAATGCTCAATCAGTCGCTTATGATCAACGGTCAGGCTGTCCGATCTTCCGGATAGAGAACACCTACTTCCTGTTAACTCCAACTGATGCCCTCACAATCAGGACTCCCGAAACAGGTGGAAATCCCCGGCTTCAGTAAACCTGTTAACCGATATTTTAGAGTACTGATGAGGAGCCAGAGATTTTCAGTCTCAAGTGAAACATCATCCACCGTTAATCGCAACCTTTGTGTTCATGTAGAGTTTCCAGCCAGAATTATTCGAAAAGGACTCTAGACTAGAATTTTGCTCTTGTTGGAGCTCCTCAGTAGTGCATACTCTTGCCACGGCCGAGAATAGAATCCTGGTCAGGCTCTCATGAGGTAATCGTATTTACCACTGCGCCGTCGACCCGGTCGTAGGAATAATACGCACTACTGAGGAGCTCCAATAAGAACGAAACTTGAATCTGGTGCTTACTCCCGAAAGAAGCTGGCTAAAAAGTCTACCCGAATGCCAAGACTGCGAGTAAATATGAGCGATGTGTAGCTTGAAATTAACCAAATTCATGACCACTCATCAGTAAACAGCTATTTATTAGCTAAAAGAAAGTCAGGAAACAGTATGGGTCTCATGAGTAAAGTGGTATGATTAGCACTCTTCGCAGTTGTGGGCTGTAAATTAATCAGGATACGACTAACCGGGTAACTTACTTAATCTTAACTATTATGGCAGATGGAGTGGCATAAATATGACAAGATTTACTGCGACAGTTCGAGAACGAAAGCATTGGTAACGACTAAGAAATGTAGTGGAAGAGTGACAGAACGGTACTATCATAGCTATCTACTGACGATGCACTCAAGCATGGAACAACCCATTCGTGGCGAAGTCTTTGTACCTGTATTCCCTCCGGATCCGTTTCAGTGACAATCCATATTTCGTTCCCATATGTTATATTATCCAGGCCTAAAGTTGCTAAACGAACATCACAAAAGCTTACCTCTGGTGCGTTACAGTGCATAAAATAAAAGAAATACCTTTCTAGTAATTCTTTTAAATAGACTCCAAAATACAATAAGTTTCAGTTGCACGATATCCCCATCAAAGTTTGTAAGAATGAAGTCAAACAGTTTGGGCGTCGTGTTTAACGTGTTATTGATAAATGGACTGAGAATAACACAACGTTATGAGCAAGGTGTAATACTCTACGTTTCAACCACCTCGAGTGGCTTTCCTCAGTAGTGTTGTAATCGAAGGTTATTTCGATTAGAACATTCCTGAGGAAGGCCACTCGAGGTGGTTGAAACGTAGAGTATTACAACTTGCTCATGATGCTGTGTTATTCTCAATCCATTTATCAACAATAAGTTTCACTTTCCGACATTCTTGGAGGAGTACTAATTTCCCGGATTAAAAAGAAGGCAACCTAGCACACTACAGCATGAAAATTGGAATTGTTTTATTATGATTTTATGTCCGCAGTTCACTAGTTGACGAAGTTTGTAGTAAAGGCTAGGCCAATTAGAATTCTGAAAATATAACTGTCCAAAACGTCACTTATCTAGAGGACCCTCAATGATCAGCAAGAATCAAGTAATACGATACCAAGCAATGCAAAATAAACAAACATTCAACGCGGCTAACCTCATCTTTCGATAGTATGAATTCGGGTGGTGGATTGTAAGACGCTATGTGACCAGGAAGAGGCTCTTCCGGAGCTTTTTGATATGGGCGAGGGCGAGGTGGACGGTAATCTTGAAGCAGCATCGGTAAGTGAGATCTCCAAGAACTCGTGTTATCAGTGGCATGTTCGGCATCTCGATCTTGATCGGCCCAGACATCAGGAAAAACGTAGGATGTGAAAAAATTGGAAGGAATGCCCAAAGTATCTTCCTCATCATCTGAATCCAAGGCACCAAGATTGCCAGAAGTCATGTACGCCGCGTAACGACGAAGAGCATCCGGATCGTCTGGGTCTGACAGGGCCCATGCAGGGAGACGAGGCTTCAACCATCCCATCTTAATAGCATGCACCATTCTACCCACCTGAAATGTACAAAAATGCATCAGAGGAATTTTATAGAGAGTTGAATTGACAAAATGTAAGATATGTAACGCGCAACATAATTATATGAGCTGATAATCACTTGCAGTACACACTGGTTATAGAGGTTATCAACTGGGTAATGTTGGTCGAATATTTGTGCCACATATCATTATCACACAATGACAGCGACCTCAAGTATCGGGGCATTATGAACAATCCACAAGTATTATATGTCTGCCTTTAACAAAAGGATCTCCCTTCGATCTCACAGATGAAATAAACAACGAAGGTACCACATATTATTAATACTTCATCAGAAACGTTCTAAGCGAATGCGAACTTGTAATACTCAAGTAGATGAATCAGTTGACAATTTCATGTGGATGGCTTGTAGCAGGGTTGAGACAAACCTTCTCATTAAATACCCTTTCGTTGGCCGTGAACACAAAACATATATCAAATAGACTAATCCTATTGTTTTATCCATTTCGTACGGCAAATCTGAACAAAAATAAGACACATGGTAAGCCTCGTTCTCATCACGTAAGTTATTATGAGCCAAACTGGTGCTCTCGAAGCCACACGGCGGACAGCTGTCTTACTAAAAACGACTAACGGATGAGTAAACAATGATCAGGCCAACTAGGACAGTATACCGTTCAAACATTGAGATGACTACATAGATTCAACAGGCTATTTCAAAATGAACATAGAAGCGGGTCCCCTCATTAACTTAACGGGTGATGAGTCGTCTGCGCCTTCACGTTTTTACAAAGCACATAACATGAGAAACTTCTGCTACCGCTCGATTCTGTAGGAATAAGCCGGTATCAAAGAGAAGTAGAAAGGATATGCGAACCCACTACGTTTACGACAATATCGCCAGAATCATTCTATTAAGCCGGGCCTCGAGTCCGCAATCGCATAACTGGTAATCAGTGTCGATGCCAGCGAGATGTCCCGAAGTTAAGGAAATGAAATGATAGCATTGCATAACATGCACCTTCGTCTGCGAGTAGTATAGTGCATACATTCGAGAACAATACGGGGGATCTCGAGGATAGGAAGACAACGGACCAGAAGCTATTACTGGAACTATGTGTATGTACTGTGTGGGATGTATCACCAAGACAAATGACGATGTCCTATTGACCAACGGGTGTGGATACATATCAGCCATGCAAATGTGTGTACGTGTTTGTTGTTTTGTTTTCACGTAAGTGTGAGATTTCTTGCAATAAGTGGCCTACCAGGCCGAGCGTCTGTTGATGTCATAACAATCGGTGCCATGACAAACGCGAGGATAAAGACAGTCTAATCGCGGGAGTTAAAAGATAGAGACGTCCGGACCTTCCTTGAAGACTTCGAGGACGTGGCCAAGTTGGTCGGAGTCAAGACAGACAGTGGGAAGCCGGCTGCCTTGCGGAGGTTGGTAAAGAATAGGGCGAAAGAGGTGCTGGATGCAGCACGAAGAGGCCTCGCAAAAATGGAGTGGGCCGCTGTGAACGAGACGCTGGTGGTTGCGTTGGATAGCCCGACTGACCGCCAGGAGGTCATGCGGCGGTTCAAGGCCGCTAAGCTTGGACAAGGAGCGAATCTCTCTGCATTCGCCGCCACTCCGCATAGAGTGCAGGACAGGGCAACTGGAATTGGATCAAGAATCACAACGGCAGTTGTTGGTGGGTCAGTTTATTGAAGGTCTTCAGATGGAGATTGACGGCCAAGTCCGCACTGCCCATGTCACCCGGCGGACGGATATTGCTGAGCTTGTGAAGGTGACGTGAGGGTTGGAAGCTATGTCTGTGGTTTTGGTGGATACGAACGACAGTACGGACAAGACACTACAAGAAATGCGGAAGGCAACAAGGCAGCTGACAACGGATGTAGCTGCACTGAGAACAGCATCACAGACGAAAGATAGACAAGGAGGCCGTTTCATTTGTGGTGAAAAAGGACATTGGAAGGACTACCCGACCCGGCGGTTTAAGAGATCTGAAAATAAGGTGTTTTACGAGTGTTCATTTTGTTGGGCGGGTCAACCAGTAATGAGAGCTATTGAGAAGAGGGCCGCACACATAAAGATTGAATTTGACGGTGTGAGAGAACCTTGCTTTGTCGACACGGGGGATGGCTATTTTGTTTATTGCTAGTGGATGAAAACAAAACGTAGAGCCCATATCTATGATAATCAGGACAGCTGGTTGATGGCGCTAAACGATGCGGGATGTGTGTTCGCAACCATATAGTGAAGAAATTAGGCAAACCATCCTCGGAGCCGATTTCCTCACTGCGACGGATGCCGTGATTGAAGCTCAAGAAGTTGACACTCACAGGACAGCAACAGAGTGACGTCAACCAAGTACGCACGACTAAACCCTCGACTTGCATGGCCCTCTTGCTTTAGTCCACGGCCGAGAAATGCACTGAGTTACTCACGAACGACGATTATCCGCGCAGTTTCTACAACAGGACTGCGTATGAAATACTAACAACCGAAACATCCCGACCGCACGAACACCGCAGGATACCGGTTCGTCTTGAAGATGAAGTGAGAAGGCAAGTACAGAACTTGTTGGATGAGTATATTAGCAAAAAAGCCAACATTCCGTACAGCTCGCTTGTCCTTCTGGTGAAGAAGCCCAACGGGAAATACTGCCTTTGCGTAGATCTTAAACGGTCGAATGAGGTAACGCAGAACAGTTATATCAATACCGTCCATCGCCGATATCTTCGATAAGTTGCAACAGGCGAAGTTGTTCACGGTGTTGGACTTACGTTGCGAATACTGGCAGGTAGCAACCAAGCCCATGGATCGTGAGAAAACCGCATTCACGGTGAGCGAAAAGCGGTACTAACTCAACCGCTTGCCGTTTGGCTTATCCGGGGCACGGTTGACATTTCGACGCCTAGCAGTTCAGTCGGTAAAACCACCGGATAACGTGGCGGTATATGGAGGTGATATTATGATATACAGTAACAGATAATCAGAACGCGCTGCCCAAATAGGTGCTGTCTTAAAACGAATTAAGAACTCTGTCCCAGAAATTAATGCCGAGTCAAAACCTGGAAGATCGTCGGTGTTGCTACTATGAAATCAGGCCCCCGGCAAGGAAGATAATGACAGTTAGAGAGGTCGTGGCTCCGGATTCTGAGCCCACGCTGAGACAGTTTCCGGGTCGAGTGGGGTATTCTAGTCGGTTCATGAAAACCATTCACTCCATCACGTCACCACTGTACGAACGCTTTCGAAGAGACGAGCAATTCGAATTGACCGACGACGTCCAGAGAGCGTTCACGCGAGTGCAACAAGACATGAATGAGCAACAACTGAAGCAGAAACTTATGAATACGAAAAGGACACATTATAAGGTCTATACCTTCATACTAGCTTACCATCTGGCTAGCCAGCATTGATCAACTGGACCTCAAAAGCCTCCACTCATACGCTTCCCTCTCTTAATCCTTCGGGTTTGCGTTATAATAAGGAATGAGTGCTGTATGGCAGGTCATTTTTAGCGACGTTTATGCGCAGACCTCTTCTAGCCTCAATCACTATAGCAGGCTAATTCGGAAACAGATGCTGCTACTATGTGTAGTTGTACCTCATCCGAAATATATAAAAAAGCGGTTGCAGAATAGGTCCTAGCTCCAGTAAGGCGATTAAACCGTTCATTAACACAAAGACTGAACAGGTAGATGACTATGGCTGCTCGCAGTACGTCAGTTGAAAAGTCTTCATTATCCCTTGGCTTTAGAATCACTGCGATTGAGACGTGGGAAATGTAGATCACTGAAGACAACAGCGACTGAATATGGTGGTCACAGGTCACGAATACAAACTAGCGTGGAGGAGGTCACAAGCCAATTGGGGCCGAAAAAACAGGGGGTCTCCACCATAGCGATTGTAACACTAATCCTGGCATATGAATAGCTGCTGATTCGCAAAAATGAACCACCAGTTACGGGGGCGTTGTTTCAGGAAAACAAAGCAGCTTGCAAGGAAATGTGAGCATGGTGATCATCATGTAAACAGGGGACGAATCTTCAAATTTTATAGATGCCGTAAAAAGAAGCGTTTTCAATGAAGACTTGTCAAGCTAACTCGAGCACATTCTCGTATTATTTGGAGTCTATCCACTTGGAAGCAGTCTTAACTGCTATAGAACTGAACGACTTGTTAAAATGATCCAGTAAGAAGCTTGGTCAATTAAGGTGACCGGTGACCTGTAAAACATTAGGGAAAGAATAACGGATGTATTGTCATGCGTTGGTACAGGAGAGTCTGAAGCTGGTTATAGCTGGAGAGAGTAGGAATTCAATGTGGTGCTAGAACAATAAGCCTCCGCAATCTTGCATCGATTGTCAAGCGAATCGACAGTTTTCGACAAGGGTGATATTATATAACTAAATTCTTCACAATAAAAAGTTCATTTAACGAAATGGTACTGAACTGCTCATTCGCGTACTTGTCTTAGCAATATAAAATCACTGTTCCTGTCTCCAAATGCATCTGATCGGCCTCAACCTCTGGACGCAGCCGTTCAACAAATGAAACTGATTTGCCAAAAAAAATGACCTGTGGTAAGTGTCTAACTGAACGGCTAACGGTTATAGTCGCGACACGATTTTGACCAAGTAAGCGGACAAACATCTAAGCCCAATTTCTGATGAGTACTTTTTAGGTTAATATTGTAGACGCTGAACACTGAGTTAGACAAGTTTCCAGGAACGCCTCTCAGATGAATATCATCAAATATCTCAACAGATGTGAAATCTCTCATGGAGCTGTCTCCCATTCTGGACAAAAAGTAATCGTGGAGCATTTAAATAACCCAGAAATATACAATTTACTCCCAGAATAGACTATGCCAGAAACATACGGTTTCAGAGCAAGTGCGAGTGATGAAAAACCTTGGAAATCCAAGGCTAACATGTGAAGCGAAACGGACACAAGCATCACTCAACGTAATTCGATAATTAACGCGTGTTGCGTTTGGTAAGTATTTCGCACACCACGTCTCTCCAACACAAACCAAGCGGTACACCAACGCGAGCAAAATATAGAGTAGTTCGCCCTGGACGATTATCCCCATAAAAAGTACTACCGAATGAACCGATCTGCACTTTTGCTGTCTGAAAGAGATAGGTTTTTTAAACAACAGTCTTCAGTTAGCAAAGAGCAGTTCGCAAAACGACTCCCCCCACTGCGTGGACGATAATGATCGATCCCAGAAGCATTCAATCATTGAGAGTTGCTGTATACAAAAATCATGGTACAAGGCAGTATGTCTAAGAAGAAGAAATAACAAGCCAAAGCGATTATACCGTAAGACGTTGAAAAGGTTGTCTGTATACAGGTGACAAAACACCCTCATTGTTATCGCACTATTCAGCACAGCTTGTCGGATTTGCACTCAGGAATATTGTATTTAAACACATCAAGGCTGAGAGTGGTGATTTAACACAGCAAGATAAAACGCTGATCAGCAGCATTCGTAATAACTTTTTCATGCGTAGTTACTCACAACTGTCATTGACAATGTACTCCGCCAAAAGCAGAGTCTTACAAGTATGACCAACCGTTTATTCACCACCTTACTGTAATCCGATGTACATACTGAACTGCTCCCACTTCGTTGTATTTACCACTTAATGTTGAAACTTCTCAAATACGTATATGGAGAGGATTATTTCCAACGCGACTGTAATTTTTTCCATTCGTGTCACAAAATCAGTTAAAAATTTAATCAGTTTTAAAGAGGCAATTGACTTGATAGGTCGCAAACAAAAGAGGAGTAAATCTGAGAAGTCTGGGTTGGGTGGTGGTTGAAGTAGATACATGACTCATTAACGAGAATATTCCTCCCAGAAAGAGCGGAGTAGATAAATCGGACTTGGCCTAGTTGGTAAGTAGGATATTTCAAACAACTTTGTCGCCTTGTCCTCATTAATGACATTGCAGAAGAACTAGCCTGCAGATAGTGAAACTAGTATCACGAAATAGCACCTAACGAAATTTGGTCGTTACCGAGACGAGCCCCGAAATACAGCTAACTGTTGAATGTGAGTAAACGCCTCCAGTAAGAAGAAAGTAGTCAGCGATATCCCCATAGTGGACCTGGGACCCAAGCACCACAAGTGAAAGATACAAACATTCGGACAACTAATGAGTACCAGCCAAGCTGACGTGAAGCCCCAGCAAAGTGGATGTGCTATCTCAATTAATCGAAGGGTAGTAGTATCTAGTGGAAATCAGATATTCGGGACATCGTACAATAGGATGTACATCTGCGCTTGGAATAATGCATCTAACCATGAACTCCTATTCTGAAACAGCACATTCAGAAACCGTAAGGAATCCAATGTAGAATCACAGGCCGAGATAAAAACAACTCTCTCAATTCAGGCGTTTGCAGGTAAACTCTACAGACGATGCATCCAATGGGGGATTCCACGAGAACTACTTTCAATTCGCAATATAATTTACCTCAGAGGCAACCCCAAGACACTCACAGAACAAAAAAGTGCAAGACGAATGGCGAACGGTTAAAAGTTACCGTGGGAAGGTAGAGGTAAACCTACTAGAGATCTTCAAGGAGGCCAGAGAAAACATGAAGCTATTCACGGAGTTGAGTCGAGACCACAAGAGTCCCGGGGGGGGGGTATCTCGATTTTAGTCGCCAAACTACGTCTAGCCCACATGTCATTAGTGATTTTCCTTTTTATGTCGTTTGTACTTTAAGACTTATCATCACCCTTCTCTTTGTAGTTACATTTCAGAAGTATCTAGCGCGCTCGCCCCTTGAGCCAAACCTCTCGAGAGGCAACAACTCCAGGGTTGGCTGGATACTTAAAGAACTATTCCCTAAATTTCGGGGAGCTAACCCCGAGCAAATTGGCACAAATTGCAGACGGGACGATGGGTGTCATTGGCTTACTGCTGTATCTGGACACATGCGACTAACAATCAAATAGCGTTCCGTGCAGATTAAATTAATTCAGTGGACTGAATTCGATTATGCGACATAATAACACGGCAAAGAACTGTAAACTGGCTTGAGATGGATTGTAACGCCGTGAATGAATGAAGTGGCAGTCGAGATCTTGAGCATCGATCAGGCTGAATGAGTGAATGGGTCTGCGGAATATAACAGTGTTCGGTCGATGTGAAGGGCAACATCTTGTGGCAGGAAACGTTCGCGGTACATGTGATAAGGCTTTTCCGAAACCAGTATAGTTATGCAGATAGACTGCAAGCAATGCATGCACATACAAGCTCCCCATCACATTAACAACCACTTGTTTGTTGACAAACGTTCACGGGTGCAACAGAAGCACACTATGGGTAATTAGGTTTTTAAAAAGAAAGCGACCAAGTATTAACTCACTCGGCGTCGATCAATTGCGGAGGGTACGAAGCTTCGCTTCTGAGGAGGGTGAGCTGTAACTGGTGTTTGCAAAACGTCTTTGGTAAACCATTCATCCCAAGGCTACAGAGAATGTTAAACAAACAAATACAAACTTTATAAGGTTCCTCGGCCGCATCAGTTGTGACTGCTTTGGATGAAGCAAGTTTGGTAACAATATCTAAGTCCTTGTCACTCAATACTACGTACTGCCCGGTCTCAGGATCACGCACGGTACGCCATTCAAGGTTAGATTCGCCCATACCGGTATCTACACGTCTCAGAAACTCATCAATGCTGTCGCCCGGTCCATGTGCGAAGTTGGGTCTCATGATAGGCCGTCCAGACGTGTCATATCCAACGTGAGCTAGGGAATCATACCACTGAATAGGAATGTTTCCAATTGTGTTGCGAATATCCTATAACAAGATTCGTCAGACGTAAAGTTGCCAATACTTCTTCGTCAGATGAATCAAAATCATATTCGTCCGTCTTCGACTCACTAGAATCCGCCACCCGCATGTCGCCGAGAGGTATTTTGACACAATGAGATCGAGCCAACAGACGCCGACCAATCACAGCGCGAGGCTGGATACTTACCCCTGGTTGAAATTTCATTGGTTGAGCTATTCGCCGAAATATGCTATTAGTTTAAGGATTGTTGTCTGACATGCTCAGTTCACGACTCAAAGATAGATGTCGGAAACTATGCTGTTCGCCGCATTGACGAGAATCAAGTCATCCACAAGGCAAGGACTTCTCGCATATATAAAATAGGTTGTAGTGAGATCTCCTTCGACTTCCCAGAAATTACAAGCTGTCTGCAACGTGAGAGCTGCCTTGCCAGTACCACCGCGCCGGCTCACATTACCTCGTGAATGTAAATTTACTGCAAACCGCTGGCATCAAAGTCAGTGTGCTGGCGTAGGTATCGCGGTTTTGCCTTAGATGTATAATGAATCCGCGTCATTTCTACCATCGTAGGCTACATTCACTAGGATAACTATGTTTTAGCTACTACAGCTGAGAACGCCCCCCAACCAGTATGATATCTGTTTGACTTCTGTGGGTCGACTGGAACTTCCGCCGACATTCGTCCTTCCTGGTGGCTGTCGTGCGGTTATGCTGAAGGTTCTCTCACGTCCAGAACCCCAGCGCCCCTAATCGTTGCGTTGGAGTTCGCTTGTGAGCGGTGAATAAATAAATAAATAAAGTCTGTTCGCAGATCCACCGTCTTCTCACTATGACTTCCGATCCGCGCGTTCATATAAGGCTGGGAAAACCTTGGGTGTGTGAACCTCGGAGCTGGCATCACGATAAGCCACTGAGTCAACTGAGTGGATTGGGCAACTGTGTAGCGATTCAGCGATTTGTTCACGGGTTGGAGGATGGAGGCTCAAATCACCCGGATCCAGCCAGTTTGTCCGTTTCGACGTCAGTGGTCTTTTGTTGATCCAAAAGACAGTAACTTAAAACAGGGTGTAGCACCGCTCTATAGGTTTACATATCACACCGAGGACAGGGTAAATAACCAAACTAGCAAAGCAGAGTAAAATACTAATCCTACAACTTCTTAAGTAAGTGAGAATCGAATAACATCTTGAAGTGACCCCTAGAAGAACAGCTAACCATCTCCAATGGAGGGTCGTTCCAATGGTTGATAGCTCTGTAAGAGAAGAACCGTTGCGTAAGAAAGGTCCGGGGTCGAAGCTTATACAGCTTCTTGTCGTGACCGCTTCGACTGTCATCAACTACTATGGTAAATAACTGGTGCACGAGTCCTGTGCTGAAGAGAAGATGCGTAAGGATTAAGTCGCCTCAAAGTCTCCAAAATTCAAGTGGATAAAGATCATGGATTTCAAGACAAGACTCGTAAGAGAAATGCCGTGAGCCAGTGACCATTTTGGTGGCTACTCGCTGAACAAGCACGATGGTGGGTATGTCCTTCTTCAAGCCGATGTAAACGACTTGATTTGCATACTCAGGCAATGGCCTCATGTAGACCCCGTAGAGCGATTTGAAAGCATGCCCGTCTATTCAAGGGAAAGCCCTTTTTATCATCCCGAACGTCCCGAATCCCTTCATGGCGGGCCATCTGGTGGGGCTGAGAAAAAGATAAACTAGTCTACAGCCAGATCCCTAGGTCCTTTGTGAGGTCAACTTTCGTGATACCTGTTACTCTTTGTGCACCATGTACCACAAATAGGTCTCCCGAGTCTCCTTCAAGTGACACATGTGCACACTTACTTTTCTTTAGAGGGAGATTCCAGTCTTCTGACCAGCTACTGAATCTACCCAGTGAATTGGGCAGTTGTGTAGTCCGCTGATATGGTGTCCTCAGGTCGATGCCAGTTAGAAAGGGCCGTT
>LUCH01002338.1:85106-97333 GCA_013368495.1 Paragonimus heterotremus
TAAACAACCATTTCGCCCTGACCCAACCAATGACCATTTGTTTGAGTGAGCTCAATTCCGTTTTATCGTCCCCCATTTTTGAACGGTGTCCAGTTGTCAAATTTGTTGTACGGGCACATTCTTTGTTTAAGTTGTGAGGATTTTTCACAGCCGATTTGATATATTTAATTTTCATGTACGTTGATTTAATTAGTACCGTGTTAAATCCAGTTTTAACGAGCGCTTTTCCATTAGCCGTTTCGAAGATGGACTATCTTCTCTGCCATTGGATATTGCAGAAGGCATTTTTGGATCAATAGATTGTGCATAACTCGTTATGAACTTGAATCGCTAACGAACGATTCAATAACTCGTTCATAACTGTATGGTTCGTTCCAGTTAATGACCAACTCGCACTGGACGAAATAGCTGTCGCCAACCTGACATCTAGAACTTCTGCTCCGGAATGCCAGTGGACAGCATCTAGAGCTACGGCTGTCCCACTTGAAGAGGGATTTACGGATTTTTCTGATTCCGTTTTTCAATTTTAAAGCCCCTCCCAACCATCGATTAATCTATTGGGGCAATGTGGGCTATGTTGGCTTCGTAAATAGTTGCCACACGAATTTCCTCAGAAATCGCGATTGGGAAGACATGAGCAACTAAAAGGCGATGGAAGGCAAGCAATTTCTGTTACACACAGCACCTGTGGTTTTAAAATATGTCCTTGATGAATAACACTGTGATCGTTTATTAACCCTGTTTATTAACATATATCTTTGTCACCCACTTTTATGCGAGACTCGCTTGAGCTTTGTCTGCGATGTCACAAAGTTGTGTCACGATTTAAAGATTTGTATGGTTTGCGAGAGATGGTGTACAACGTGCATTAATGCACGTTGTTCATGACGACAGAATTCTGTGGTTCACTTACCCGACGTTGTTGATTACTACAGTCCACTTGGTGCATTTTCCGTGTTTCCTTCTTACCCTTTCATGCATCGCTTTATACATACTTCGTAGCTGCGATAGTTATCCTTACGAGGAAAGTTGTTGAGGTAGGTGACGGCTTGCTGCTACACACGGCCATCCGAACTTAGCCAAAGGGAACTAGGGACAAAAGAGATGCCAGACGGCAAACTAGAAAGAGTTCTGAAGACACTCTGGTAAGGTACTTATCGTAACATTACACTTAAAACGACAATTTCAGGCACTTTTCCCTTGGAAACTAAAATATCTTTTCTTAATTACAGAGGTTGTTTTCCTTGCGCAATGTTTCCTCCATTCTTCTACTGTAACGTTGTTTTTGTTTATACACATTTCATTTTTGCAGTTACCTCCACTGCTTCGTGCTTTTAGTACGGTTACATTTGGTTTCAACGACTAACAAGCAACGGTGGGGCGTATTATCGTGTAGTGGGACGACGGTGAGTTTTGGTGGGCTCACAGTAGGGTGTAGGTTGGGCCATAGTAGGGTAGAGGTAGGGTCACAATGGGGTCATGGTGGGGTCATGGTGGGTTGCGCGACTATGTGATGGGCTAAGGGTGGGACAGTCGTGGTGCCGGTGGGGGGACGAGTTTTGCGTATCCCGCTGTCGTCCCACTTGCAAAACGGTGGGGTGATGGAGTGATCTGGATGTAGACCCCACCGTCACCGCACCGTGAGCACCACTGCCACCCCTCCGCCAAACCACTAGATGGTGGGGTGCCTCACCGCTAACCCACCGTCATCCCACAATGACCCCACCAAATTGTTGGGATGACGAGCGAATGTGCTCGTAAGAATATACCCGAAAAGCTTCAAACACGCATTTCTCTTCAATTCCCATACGTGTTCATTCTCCAAACTGTTCATGATGAGAGTCATTCGAAAAGAGCTGCTGCTAGTGTGAACGTACATTGTATTTTCAGACACTGAACATCGCTTAAGCCGGCTGGAAGGAGCATGTACCAGTGTGAATACATACTGCGTACCTCGGCGTTGATCATAGTTTAGGTCAACTGAACAGAGGAACTACTAGTGTAAATGCATTCAAGATACCCGAAAGTTATCCATAGCTTAAATTAACCAAATTGAAGCATCTCCTGCAGCTCAACTACATCTTTATAAGCTGTGCGTACGACCCCCACTTGAGTACTGCACGTTCATATACAGTCACTTGCGCAAGTCTGATAGGCTAGCACTGGAAAGTCTCCAGCGTGCACTCACAAAAGGTTTAGTAGGTTATCTGTCTTCTCTGAACTACAGGGAACGCTGCCGGACGCTTGAGCTAGATCACCTTTGGCTACGGCATCCCAAGCTGAACTTTGCACTCACGTATAATCAAGTTTATAGCAATAAATTTACTGTTAAACTTGCGATTCGCCTTCAGCATAGCTCAAAGTACAACATGAGGAACAAAGAGTTCACTTTGACAGCTCTTAAATCCCGTAAAAAATCTGCGTTCACATTTTTTCTTAGTGAAATATTCCTACATTTGGAGCAAACTCCCACATGCAATTAGAGCCAGTAAGAAGATACACCAATTCAAACAAAGCTCAGAAACTTTCCTGACATTAAGGAACGTCATGTCTATTTTTAAACTCTGCTTGCTTGAAGGCGATATTTTTGAAAACGGACCTAACAGCATCTAAACATCTGATCTAATCTAATAACATCTGAGGGTAAACTTATACCACATGGTGCAACACCACACACACTCCGAAATGATCAAGGCCGTCAACTTCACCATTCGAGGTATTTATCAATGTCGTAACTTATTATTTCTTCAACAGGATAGATCTTGTACACAGTTATAACCAAAGCTCGCAGCTGAACAACAAAACTGTAGCCAATACATGGTAACACTATTCACACCCCCATGTGTAGTTACCAAACCATCCTGGTACACGCTTACTCCATACTTAATGGCTACCAGTTGTGTATAGTTATTGACTACTATGCAATAGCTGTGCACGTTGAAACTGCTTGGAAATATATGCATATAACTTAGCCTGTTCGCCCCGTATGATCACATACAAATATGATCTTCCTATCTTAACAGACCATCTGGCAATCTTCCCGTGCTGTTAAACATCGTTCCCATTATACATAACGGCCGTATATACTAAATGGACATCGGAATTTGGCTTTAGTCATACAGTAGTAAAAGCTGTGAATCAACCTCTTTTCGCGTTATACGATAACAGTTGTTTGTTAGCGATATATATTTTATCAACTAACACAAAATTGTAAATTTTATATAAAAAGTTTGGTCAGAAAATATCAGATCCCATTATTCGTCATACTTCACATGATCATTTTACGTTCTCCTGTTTATCAAGTAATTTTGCTTTCCATTCTTGATTCCACGATAAATTCTAACACGAGACAACGTTCCATTCCATTCCGGGCAATCAAAAAATTCTTCCAGGGTTCATTTTCTCCATCCCGAAAAATCTTTTTTCTGGCATGATCTTGAACATAGGGCCAACATTAACCTTGTGAGGCGAGAATTGATGCAACTACTCAGCATTTTTATCGAACACTGAAGCTTTTGAGAAATATCCTTCTAGAAGCAAGTGAGTCAAGTGCCACTTCATAAACTAGAATTGTCCTCTATTATTATGTCCATTTCGTTGCTTCATTTCCGTAATTGGTGGACTGTACAATTAATAATTATGTGTACGGTATGCGTTTCACGTTAAAATGTGTCTACTGATCACGCTTGGCTGAGCGTATTTCTCACAAATGCATTGAGAAATATACCATTATTATTGTTGTCTACTGGTGTGAAAGAATACTGCACACTGAGACGTTGCTTATGAGCCATGTCAGCAAGACAGTGGTGGCGCTTTCCTCCTCTGGATTGTTCGGAATCAGCAAGGTTTGATGGTGGATCTAAGTATGCTGTATTAAATACAACTCTTCCGTATGATATAAGATGGGGGACAATTTGATTAGTTCACATAATCCCGTAACATCTGCAGTAAAATCTGTTTGTCAGGAAGTTAAATAGGCGCGAGAGGACAAATAAGAGTCGGTACAGACAAGCCTCGCTGAATTTTGACGTTGGTGAAAATATTGACCGACGGTTGTCAGCAACAGAAATCTCGGTGACACGCCCTTCTGGAAAGTCGTGACTGCAATGGTAAAGGGAGTGATGTTAACAGTCACCGGGAGACACGATGTGGAATATAAAACGCGATGATTGTTCACAACACATTGAGGGACAAGTGACAAAATTGGGAAAATGACGATAAACATAAACCATATATTCGGGGTGATATCGCGCATATCCTGGTCCGAGAATGCACTTGCCTCGTACCACATTGATGACCCGTGGTCAGACAGTCCTGGAACACCAGGATTGACCATTGGTGGTCTGAGAGTTAGGTATTAAAATGGTGGAACATCGCGGAACATACAGATATGCTTCCGACGTTGACGACACTATCGACCAACAGTGGTGTGGGACAGAATTCTGACTGTCACATCCTCTGGATAAGTTGTGGCTGCAGTAGTACAGGGTAGTCAAAAATGATCAACAGATCACTTACCTTTCATTTGTGTCTCAGTTATATTCACTTTCTGTGACATTGCTGGATGGTCACATGGGGTTGGGAATGGATGTTTTGAAGATTCGGGATCGACGAGGTTAAACTTCAGCAGTCACACTGGCAGCTATCAGTGAATTCTGCGGCCCGTGTAAACATTGGCCAGTTGTCATCAGGTTCGCTCATCTCCACAACGCTCTTAGAAATGTGACTGCTGAAACTTCAGAAGAGAGCACCAGTAAAGGTGCCAGTGGACTGACTATGGAGTCTTCAGAAATTGATACACATTCACGTAGGGGAGAAATCGGTGGAATACGGACAAACTTTTCACACTAGTACCTGTCCCACCCGATTGATTTAGGCTACCAAGAACGTCCCAGAATGTTGTACACATTCACACTAGTAGCTGCTCCAACCCGGTTTACTTACGCCATGAATAACGCCTGAGAATGCAATATGCGTTTACACTAGCGGCCGCTCCTTCCGAATGACTCCCACCATGAACAGTTTGGAGAACAAACACATGCGGGAAGTGGTGAGAAATATGGATTTGAAGTGTTTGGGGTACGTGATAATTATTTTTGATTCCGCTTATTGTCATATTGGTTAGAATATTTCTCTGCACCGCGATAGATACTTGGCGTTCTAAGCGTCATTTTGTGACAGGCTCAGCGGTGTACCTCCCGGTGATAATCAGGTAACCTAAGTTCATCTGTTTCCGTATGCTCCTTCGTATGAACGCAACGCGGCCTCATTTCAGTTGAAAACAATGTGGTAGAGTGAACAGAATTTATTTCTGAAGGTTTTGGGTGATACAGTAGGACATAATACCTCCGTTTTACACCGTTCCATATACACCAAGGATGGAAGCAACCATATTATAACGTCATTTTTAACCATTTCTACGAGCAACGTTTCATCGGCTAGCATCCACTTGAAACCTCGCCAACAGGGAGGAATGGTATGAATATCGTGTAGACAAGGAAGCTGGAGGCGTTGTCTTACGTTTCACTATCAAGTGCGTTAGCGTTCTAGTTAAAATGCAACGCCAACATTGTATCGTCGTATACTGCCAGTCCCGTCTTACCTTCAAAACGCTACGAAATGAAACACCCTCATGCTATAGGATGACGTACTTCATCTCGAAAATTACAATGAGCGCATTCACAGTACTTGAGAAAATGAGCTAACACCAATAACGGGTTGTTTTCTTGAACATGATGGAAAATGTTTCCATCACCAAGTCAGTACTTTTGGAACTTCTTTGATGTAATCCAATTTTTCATTGAAGCTGTTCATTTACAATTGATGTACTACAAATACTTTGCCTGAAATTCCAATTTTGGCACATTCAAAAATATTTAAAAATCGAGGATTTGCGCCAAAATGGCCGTTTTCCCTTTTGAACGACCTTCAAGCCGAATCCCGTGAAACGGATAATTTCCAAATTAGGTGTAAAGCGGCACATGGGAGAATTGGGGCAACGCCAGATTATCCCCCGCACTGTACGGTTTTGAAACCCTACACCTTGCATTAATCTTATTGACCGCATACTGGATAGTTCAGTCCGACAATTTTGTTTAACTTATCATCATCCCACAATCGCGTGTCATTTGTGTTCTCTCCATTAATGTCTGTAGGCCGTTGAAAATTCTTTTGCGATATTTATTTGGTGCTTGAAAGTAGCTTCTTCAAGTAAACAGTATAGGACCACCGTTTGTTTTCAACTCCTCCCTGCAAACAAAACGGTTCATGCTATTTACTAATTACTCTGAATGTGCAACAGCGTCAGGATGGGATACCAGACATTGCTACCCCTACTTGGTTGAACTAAATGCCGTGACTTTTGGTTCGGCGTATTATCTTCTACCTGATTCTGAATCAGACTGGCGGCAACTCCGCTGTTTACATCAAAGAACTCCCCTAAACTTCACCAGTGAGGCACCCATATGAAGGAAACGAATAGAGCGCTGTTGTGAGAGATCTTTTGCGGAAGCACTGCTCTCTTCTTTCCCTTCCCATGAACATACAATTCCAAACGACATGGTCAGACAAGCCATGCAATTAGACGTTCCAATATAAACCAGCAAATGATGCAACAGTATATCAAATATCACTATCCACACTTGCTACAGGACCGCTGACGTCCATAGTCACTCCCAGAGCATGTTGCATAGCTACTATAGTCGGTGGAATTTAGGCCTACTTTGATTTTAGCTGCGGATTGTGTATTGTGTTCTGGCGGTCCCCGAAATTGCTTGCGATCAAATGTTATCGCAGCCAAACATCCACGAAGCGCGAATAAACGACTCCCCACGTAAGCAGAAGGGACTAGTAATTTGCAGGATAATCGAGCAGTTTCCTTCAACTGCGTTTGTTTTCAGCATAAACAGAAGGGCAGTGAAACCGCCTGGTGTTCGAGAGTACATGCTACAATGCACCGCCCGCGTGAACATTCTTCACCGTGCCGGCCTAAACATTCCCGGAAGCGACAGAAATATGTTCGTTGTTCTTCCAGGCGTCGTCAGTTATAAACCGGTTGGCTGTTTTGTTAAACGGAACACAAGCCGTACGGGTTACGTTTTCTGTGACCATTGAATCCAGTGCGTTGTGTTCATAGGGCGATGAGTTGCTTTGCCCATTCGTGATTTCTTAGTAACGGATGCAGCTTGTGGTTGCCGGAGAGATGTACACCGTCGCACGGGTGTTCCTCCATTTTATTCCCCCCACCGAGAATGAATCAAAGGTTCTCACCTGACAAAATACACCCTTCCCGTTCATTTGTAGGAAGACACTTGGCCAGTCTCTGACTGTTCTACCCAGGTAACTCCGGGCATCGTCTGAGTCCCACTCCCGCTCGTGCCATGTATGCTCGTATAGAAAAGGCGCATACCCACAACCTGGCCGGCCTTGAAAGATAGCTGTCCTGTTGTTGAGTGCGTGCGTTAGAAATCGTTGAATTTCATGCGAACTTCATTTTATTGTGACCCCTTCGCATTGTAAGGGTTGTTTGGTTCGGAAAAGTATAGTCATTTTGTGGGACAAATCATTTGTCCTTCAGTAATGCCGGTTTGTGCTCCCTCTGTCATGCAGTCTCCTGCTCCTTTCATTACATGGTGCGTCTGTATTTAGAATCATCATGGCGTAGCTCAGTTCACCTGTCCGACAACGTGTTGTTTCATGAGCCTCTGAACAACTTTCTTGCTTTCTAATTACGTCGTTTCTCTCTCTAAGGAGGATATGCATTTGTGGTCCTGATAGACCCTCAGAACAAATAGTCTGCCGACCCGCGAATCCAGCTACGAACAGAAGGTGCGCGTTGGTGTCTCCGTAAATGAAGTCGATGCGGCGGTGGGTATGGGGAGGGTTCCTATCGCAATCAGTAAACGTATTCCGTAGGGGCATTCAACAACTATCCCATTATTGACCAATTAGCAGCATCATGTGTGAATAATTCCGTGTTCGTCTTAGAGATGAAGACGCGCTCATTACTATTTTACACAGGTCTAGTAAATAAAGCGGAATAATAGGCGCGTGCAATAATATCCACGTTTATTATATAGTTGATAACATTTCTGTATGTGTCATGGTGCACAGCAATTTGCTAATCACGTTTCCAGAATTTCGATTTCGCCAAATGATCTCCTGAATGTGTGACTGGAACTACAGTTCGTTTGATCCAGGTATGGCGCAAAAATGCTTCCTTGTAAAGGATCAAATACCTCCTATATTGTGTCTATGGAGCACGCGGTTCTCACGATCCGCTTCATATGCACTGCGCTCACATTTTCAGCTTCTTCGCCCAGTTGACTTAACCTATGACGAACGCCTGAGTATGTAGTTTGCGTTCACACTAGTAGCTGCTCCGTTCAGCTGACTGGTGACGCCTGGAGATACCCCGGGTCTGCCTGCCGTACGATGTGCAAAATCCTTACCAAAATCTTAATTCCCATTATACATAAGATCTTAAGGGTCTTCGCCTGCCGTCTGCTTGATTCATACGATCGTGTTTGTTTGCTTGCAACGCTGGTCGGCTTATGCGCGCCAATCGCGCCATACACTCTTCCGGCTTGCTCGTGCGCTCGACGGTCGAATCCCTAGCCTCATCGGCCACTTTCGAGTATCGGCGTCGTTTAGCGCTGATCTAGACCTATTGCAATTATCGCATTATATATTTTTGGTCTCCATAACTATCGGCGTTTTCACTTCGCGTCTGGCATTGCTGCATATACCTGAGAAAGCTTTGATTTAGTGCACAAACGCACTGACCTCTGATCAACGCGATTAAGACAAACACGAGCGAAATCAGAATAAACGTGTATTTGGACCGTTCAGCATAAGTTATAATGATCTCCTTCAGCTCTGGCCAAAAATGAGATAATACACTGGCAGCCGTCAGTGAAGTCTGCGGCCGGCAAAAACATAGACCAACAGCCATCGGAACCATAAGCGTTTATGATATGAAGATTGAAGGGTTGTAGCTGAAATGGTAGAAGTGAGAATCAGTGTTTTCGGCGGATAAATAACGAACATCTGAGTTGGTCAATTTCTGTCAGATAAGTGAGCATTGACTCGCGTACCCGTAGCAAGCTACATTCAAGCATAGTCAATAAGCAATAAACAAAACAATACACATGTTGTTAATGATAGAGCATGACTTGTTACCAATGTTCACACTATACACGTGATAACGTAGACCGTTTTCCATTGGAAATACTATTGTTACGTAGGAGCAATATGGTGTGGGTTATAGATAAATGACTACGGTCTAACACTAACTACATATAACGAAAGAAGGGTACACAGTTGAGTAGTAAGGTGTATGACATAAATAGGTATAAACAGGAAGATGATTAAAACGTATACAAGACTGGAGACTCACGTACAGTACAAAATAATGTCCCAGCTGATAATAGTGTGGATAGAAGTATCCAGGTGTATGCTGTGTGTTGGCATTGTAGTGTGGATAGGATCAAGTGGATGCAATGTGGAGCGGTACAGTTGTGGTGTGGCTCACGTCCTCGTGTCCGTTGGCTTTGCGCGCTGTTGACTTGTTCACCGTCCGAGACGCAGCGTCAGAAGTTGTGCTGTGCCTCTTGCGAGTTTAGTCGCCTTCATGTGCGTGCATTACGCGCCTGTAGGTTAACTCGCATGAGTTAGCTCAGTCGATGCGCGCGTGTATGCGTGCATGTGACCTTGCCTCTCGCAGTGTTGAGGGGACAAGGCGTCACTGTCTGTCGTGTGAGTGAAAGTGAATTGCGCCAAGCGGAGCCTGTGTGTGCAGGGTGGACAGGGCATGTTGAATCACGCGCTGGCCTGTGGAGCGCGTGATGTGTCTGTGACCTTGTGACTAGGCCAGGGATACGTGAGTGAGTGGGACAGTTAACATGTAGTCTCCTGACCGGATGTGGGGTGAATGGATGGCTAGGATTGAGCCATCGGGTATAGCGCAACATACTGAACCGTTACACTATCAGGGGAACAGGCTGAATATATAATTCAGATGTATAACTAACCAACAAACGTGGCGGCACAGTTTTCATTGGGAATTACTGTGAGATTTCGTGCACATTTCATTGCAAACGCAACGTGGTCGAAAACTACAAGTTCAATTATCTCTCAAACCACGCAAAACTGAGTGTTTCTGCGGAATGAGAACATGTATTCCGCCACGAAAATTCCGGTGAAAGCATTTTCGGGACAAAAGATCGATTAGGGAAACCAACGTAATGTTTTTATCCAAAAAATGGCGGCATATTTTCCCTAACGAAGGTGCAAATATGAACCATTTTTAGGTATAGCTGATTTTTCTCATTGCAACACTACCACTATACTGGATAAAATCCATATATTTGTCCCGTAATATGTATTTTAACATTTCATAAAAAATTTGAAGAATCTCTTTTTGCGCCTAAATGGCTGTTTCCAACTCGTTTCTGCCTTGAATCACCATACCAGCGAACTGCAAAGTTTTCCTCCATAATCACATTATTTCCTGCTACGGTTCTTCACTACTCCTATCCATTCTGGGGGTTGCAAATTTTTAAGTGCCAAAGTTAGGCATTTTCTCCAGCAACTTAAAGTTCCTGTCATGTTTTGATACGCGAACAGTCGTTTGGATGTGACCTTACCAGTGACCATTCTTTCGAAAGGGCCCATTACCGTTTTGACCCCCCCTATTACTGAGCGGTGCCTATTTGTCGGTTTTGTTCTACGGACGCTTTATTTGACCAATTTCTGAGCGTTTCTCGCATTCCTGGTGAAAATCCTAAGTTTGCTGTACGCTGATTTAGTTAGTACTGCATCACCTCCAGTCATTACGAGCGCCATCTCACTAACTCTTTCGAGAATGGACTTTGTTCCTAGCCGTAGGATATTGAGACAGGCCTTAATTGGATGGCCAGATTATGCGTAATTCGGTGCGAACCTGAATCGTTAGTAAACAGTTTAACAGTACCCGAATCCCTCAATGTTTGGTTCGTTTACATCGTCTTTCGACGATGACGGGTTGCCAAAGCTCTTCTGTCATGGAATTTTGGCATCTTCGGAGGACGGCGAAGTTGGACGTTTTGGCAATTGCCACCTTGTCTGATAACTACGGCGTTATCAAGGTTGATACTGCTCCTCTGGACCAACAATCTGCCGCCGAGTGATCAAGCGCTGCCCTGCCACTTTTGGTTGAGGCACTGTCCTAAGCCCCCTTCACTGTTTTGGACGAGAACCGGCTGGACAAACATACCTATGGTAACACTTCCGTCTTCTATTAACCTTATATTTTCAAGCTTACAAATAAGTCAATAGTTGTTCATTGGCGCAAATTCCAAGTTCACGGACCAAGTGGAGCAGATTGTAACCTACCTGTATCTTTCTTGGTACTTTGGGACGCATTTCAACTCATTTATATTAAGCATGAAGTGTTGCTTATAATTTACTTAGTGAACTTCAGTTCTTGCTTAGTGTGTGATTGTGGTGGATAGCCAAATCGGAGGCGCGAGTGTGCCAACACGGCGGAATATCGCAACGCGGACGAGAACTACGTCAAAAAGCCCACAGCATGCGGATTGTGGGAAAAGCGGGCGACCAAACGAGCTAGAGCCCAACAAGGTCGGACCAACAAACTAGGAATGACAGAGGGAAACCCCCGACGGTGGGTTCCGAACGCGCACAAACAAGGTAGTAATGCACAGGACATGTGAGTCGAACTTGAAGCTGTTTTGTGAACCTGAATTCCGGCTGATAAACCCGAGTGCACGCGTGGTGTGGAAACCCGCGTGTTGGACGATGAAGACTGTGCTCTATCGAACGCTCTTTCTCTATACGATGACTGAAACTGGTTGCCTTTGCATACGCATTCGCATACGCCGCTTTACCCCTTTCATTCAGCTAACGTACGTTCTAACTTTCAGTATTCACTCCGTCATCTCGCAGGTGAGGTCGGGCGATACATGATCACGTTCGCTGCTGGGGACAACATAGTGTGTTGAGTTTGTTAGTCTGTTGAATCATTTCGATAGTACAGTGCTTTGCATGACCAGTGCTGAAGGCCGGCCACATGTTTCATTAATTACCCTAAAAATATACGACATTAACCATTTTTATTCTTACACCAGCCACTGCAACCATCTCCTTGGCTCTTATTCAGTCGGGGCCCTGTACATTTCTAAATATCGAAATAAGATATTCGCCCATATTTTTTCTGAGTAGCTTATGAT
>LUCH01002339.1:19012-91051 GCA_013368495.1 Paragonimus heterotremus
TAATTGAGACTGCTTTTCTGTCAATTCAGTTGATCTGGCCTGATCGAATACAACCTGAGAATTAAACACGTTTTGTTCCAACAGTCTGTCGAATCTGGCTAGACAGTAGATTACTTATGAAAGCGTCTCGGATTGCATCGTCTCGATTCTGCTCGGCTGTAGTGGCTTTAAGGTTACAGTCTTTCGCAAGCGATCTCGATCTTTGTGCAAGTTGGTCCAGCGTCTGTCCACCTTCTTGTCTACAAGTCGCTAACAGATGACGAGCGAATACTTTGTTCTTGGGTTTTACATACAGGTCCCGTAGTATAGAGACTGCATCGTCATAACTACCGCATTCGGAAATATAGTCATAGACCGGGGACGAGATGTAATTGATCAACGTAGTCAATTTGTTGGAATGGAGACTGTCAATAGACGACAAGAAATTAGTGAATGTACAAAACCAGTGATACCACTCTGTAGAAGCGTTAACGGTGTTGAGGTTGACGTCAAACCTTTCATGGCATAGGATCCGTTCCATCACGTAGTTGTTAGACGAATAAATTGTAAACACTCAGATTCGATGGCATAGACGAACAATCTTGAGTCAGAACTAGAAGAGTAGGAGGCCCGTATGATAGGCTTTATTCGTTTAACAATTGGCGCATGACAGCTGAAATGGAAAACGTAAATCGACTGCCAACTCAAGGATGAGACAAATAACACAAAATATTATAAGTTCTCGTGAAAACCATACCCTGATCTTGATTATAACTATGATTCTGGTATTCGTTGTTCCCCTTTGATTCACAACAGTTCGAGTGGCAAATGTTAGGGAGGAATGAATGTGAGTGGTTTCATCGTCCACGAGAATGTGATCAACTTGTCACTATTCTCGAAATTATGAAGCGGAGTGACGCGGTCCAACAGTTGCTGTTTTTCACAACTATTACTATTATTGGTGCGTTCGGCTCGGTGGATCGATCTTCATGTTTTTAAAGTCGCTTTTACGCAGGGAATTACCGAATTAATACGGGAGAATAGTTTCGACACCTTATTCATATACTTCAGCTGGGGTTAAAGTCCATGGTAGATTCCATCTATTTCATCTTCAAGAATGGCGTACTTCCCGTCTATCCACTCGGTATTTGTGCCCACTTTTATCATAGAGAAAACGACGGGAGACTGTTTGTTCTACTCAAAATGTCGGTGTTGACATCTTGCCTGATAGAAGGCTGGTTGATCTTGTTTTAGCCGGCGACAAGTTGTTTTTTGGCAATTTTCAAGCAGTATATTGTTAGATGATGTTTCTCTCTCCGATAACTACTTCGGAGCACGTTTTTCAATCTCCAATTCCAACGTGTTTTGCGGAGCCCCTGGTTTTCATTCCCGTAGTCTTTTCTATAGAATGGGATACTTCACAGTCAGGAGGTATTGAGTACCCCGGATGAAGTATTCCATAATTATCTAAACTGTTTTTCGCTAGTTGGCTTTCTACTTAGCATTGCTTACGGAGGCCGATCTGTTTCTTCAGTCCGTTCTGCAGAAGATTAAATTCTGTGTAATTCTATGGGCACGTGAGTGGACCTCAGTGCTTAAGGCAGCGTCTGAACTTGGGATTTTCATGAGTTATCTGCAGACCCATTTTCTAAGTTCGATTTTTTGTAATGCTACAATCACGTTGGTGTGGTACCTGAACTAACATATTAGAAGTGTCAGCCAGAACTTGAATTTGAACACTATGTGATAAGACGTCGACATGTTTGAAGCCGCGAAATCAATGATCATACCAGATGCGCTCTGAACTGCGAAGTCCAACACTGTGTTGGCAAAAAACGGAAGTGCGTTCCAACTAGAAAGAATGGCAAATGATGGAAATAAACCACTATTGCACATAAATTCTGGATAGTTTCTTTAAGGAAGAAGAGTGGCGTTGTTCCTTTTTTCGAAAAATTCACGAGCATCAATTGCAGGGAAGACACACACTGAGCATTTGAAGTAGCGGTGCCTTGTTGATAGTCATATTGCTGTGAAACTGAGCATGAGCTCGTCACTTGTGTATTTGACATTCTGATGTTTTGTCTGAGTCGGATTATATTTAACACTGAATCTCGGTAACTTTGTATTCTAATCAATCGGGCTGATTGACGACCAAGTCGAACTTCAACGCTGTCTTAAACTATTGAGGTTGTCCGGACCGGAAAATCTGACCACCAGCTTTTATAAACCCGATGGTCTCGTGGACGAGAACAGGAAGGTGAAACGTTCGCTATTTGAAGACCGATGATGTCCAGCCTGTCAAGGGAAATGAAACCAAGGGAATTTTAGCCGCAAGTGGTGACAAAAGGTTGAAACAAACGGATGGTGATCGATTGGACTGTTGAAGCTAACTGTATACACTGTTGTACAACCCCTCGTCATCTGGTGGTCATGTTCAAGTCAGGAAACACCCATTTTTGTCTACTGAGTTACTGTATCTTGACTCATATGTCACTTGTTTGTGAAAGCTTCACAAACTTACATTGTTTTGACGGCTCCCAGGGTTGTTCGAACCATCGACTGAGCAGTAGAAAACTCAACACCGCTTGTTGTTGTCAATGTGCACGGTTTATCCAACAGTGAAATTGAACGTGAATGTCGACTCCCAGCATACTAACGATCTGATCATGTACATTTTCTGAAGTACATAGGCGATGACCAGAATGAACGCATCCGTTAGTTCGGAGCTAAAGAAGACTCATTGATGTCCTCAGGGCTAGTTGGCTGATTACTATTGTAAATATTGAAACCAGCGTTATGTACCGTCCTTCTGTAGGACTTTTGTCTCCTAGGTTGGAGCTGGTGGGCCACTTCGCTTCTGGTTGGAGGCTTTAGAAGAAAGGGCTGCTGGTGGCACGCGGTGACAGGAAGTTGGTTGTTCAAGCAAATTATCCATATGCTAAGTGGGGAAGTGAATGGAGCTAGAAAGCTCTCGTACAGATACTGCCGTGCTAATACTCTTAGCCCGGTTGTTTGTTCTCAGGGTGAAATGATCTTAGTGTCGGTTGCTTGAGTTCATATATTACAATTTCGAATTGAACTTCACCATCTCCCGTTTTATCACTCAAATTGAACATTTCTTCTTTTTTCTTGGTTATGTACCAGCTGGGTATCAGTACCAAGCACAAATGTCTTTTTATTCTTTTTACAGCCTCCCACCACCCAATGGAATCCGCAGACTCATTTGAGTGGGAATTGTCCAAGGAAAATGTAGCCCAACTTCACGGTGGACGTTCGGTAGCTTTGTTGAATAAGGTCTTGTCCGCCCAAAACTCTGGTGAATTTTTAAACAAGCGACAGCAGCTCAGGCAGTGAGTCCGTTATTCGTCTCTTCTGCCTTCTGGTTGTTTGCTTGGTGAAGGTTGAGTGCCTTTTTTCCTTTGTTCACTGATCTTGAGATTAGTTGGTTGAGATTAGTTAGTCCCATCTTATGTGTTTCTTTGCTACTCAAGCTTCCCGACCACATCATTTCATGTATGTAGACCGGGAATTGCTTGTCGTTTTGTGGTGCATCTTATCGTTGTGGGATGTTTTCTAACGTGGGATGTAGTGGTGGCAGAGGTTACAAAAGTAAATCCGTCGGGTAGCTGTCTGTCCCCATAAGTCAGGAACTTGCCTAAATTGTACAGACTTACAGAGTATCCTGATGTCCCCGCTACTCTGGATTGCTGAGGTTGACGAAACATGTACCATAATAGGCTTTTTTGTTTAGCTAGTAGCTTCCTTACGAGATATATTGGTGAGACGTGACGCCAACTTAAATAAGCTGAATTCGAAAAGATGAATCGTGGGAGTTAACATGTTGATCGAGTGTAGTGTCGCAGAGGCGCATCGATCGATTGACTCTAGTCAGTGAACTGAAACAGCCTTCTGTAGTGAAGACCTCCGTTTGCTGACTGTTTTGTGGTGCGCTGGACAGAGATGCCTCGGTGTGCACCCCCTTGAATATTTTTTCGAAAGATCCCCTCGTCGCCTTAAGCTGCAATATGATTAAGGATCTAATGACCCCTTAAATGATGATGGTTCATATTCATTAGAAGGTAAATAGGATTTATCATTGATTGATAATCGCATTAGCTCAATCAGCAGCCACTTTGAAACACTGCCGCCATAGGAAACTTTAGAGACCACATCACCTAACAAATGAATACTGAATCAGAAAGGTTTCTTACTTTTACGAAGTTGTCTGTTACGTCGTAAAGTATTGCGTTTAGCATATGAAGCCGTAGTGCAGGCTTAATTTGACAAAATATACAACGGAAAAGCCTCCATGAGCGTTGTTTTTAATTAATGTCGGACGGCAGTGTGTAACGTACCACCTTATATCCTATGCTGAAGAGTCTGACAAAGTCTTATTGTATTTAACTGGGCGCAAAATATTTCAGCACATCTCTAAACGATCGGTCGCAGCAGACACCGGATCTCGCCGTTCTGTCTGTAAGTGGATTGTCGACCACGTAAGCTCATCCAGTTGCCTTTGAAGTAGATATTAAAGACTGATAAATTGTAATGGGTTTGCTTAACATATATTGATCAGAGCCTATATTTGACTGCAGCTTTTGAATTCAAATAGAATTTTTTCAGCCAACCTCTTTTGCTTTTGCTAAAGATATTGAGACGTCGCCTTCCCGGATTTGCTTAACACAAGCAGATCGTGACATTCTTAAGCCCCTATAGTTACTTCGCTCCGAAGATAACATCGGAGTAATACAGGCGTCCGCCCGAGATAAGTGTGCGACACGTTGTTAACAAGGACTATCTTGCCTATCTTGTTTGTCAGATGGATCATTGTTACGCAAGTTCCTAAGCGACCATCACTTAAAAGATGTCGCCAACGTACGCTTCTATTTGGAGAGAGAGATACTGGAAGAGCTCGTGTTCAGATTAACTCGTATACTAATCCGAATCCTAAATACGCGATTACTCACGTTGTTGAACCCGAAAGTGAACAGAAGCAGTTGGCGTCATCTTATCTGCGCGGACTCGACTTGACATGTCTATATGTGGCTCTCGTTGTCTATCCACCGTACGGTAACGTAAGTAAGTTCGCTCTTCAGTATTGATCATCTAAGTAGTCGTTGATGTTTAAGTGGCGAAACTGTGGAAGTGAGAGTAGGCTCCTCTTGGTTTTCTACGCTGAAAGCTCGTAGCGCGTAGGTACAGATGATTTACCATAACGTAACATGTATTCATCAACGACCATATAAACAGTCGGTACCAAGAAGCAAATGTCTTTCTGTAGAAGGGTAATGATCAGACAGCAGGAGCACCTATTGTAACTGTTCGTCATCGGTTAAGCCATGCTAGCCGTTCTTGTCCTTTTTTTACTCAAAAGTGTAAGTTGCTCCGCATATCTCCTTATAAGGTGATTTTAATTTACTTCTGCTTAGATCAGTGTGTAGCTCTCCTTACTGGCCACCTGTAACGGTTAATGTTTATTCTATCCAATTCGGTGGACTGAACCAAGTAGTCTTCTGTCTGAAACACCTTGACTTAACACACATTCTTGAATAGGAAGTCACGCTCTGGATCATATTTCTCCCCGTTTAAATGGAAACATCATGAGCATATTGATGTTATTTGTTTCTAGCTTGCACTATACTGAATAACTGCGTTCCGCGTTGCCATGATCCCCAGAACCCTTGGTGATTAGACAGGGATCATTGTCTTTCAGAAAAGTCTCTCAAACGATTAGAAATACCATGGTTAAGTAAAACACTCATCGTCAAAAAGAAAGTCAGTCTCTGTTCTAGACGTGTAGTTCCTAGTTTGTCTTAGCGTCTTTCGCTTGGCGTCAAACCGCCGCGTACATAGCATATTTTTAACGATTTGTATCCATCAATTTGTAGTGAGGTCTGATCCGGCTGAACCAAACGATGATTTCTGGCAGCCTATATCAACTAGAGGAAGTTGTTACTGAAGCCTCAGGTTTGACTTCAAGCCAAACGGTAGAATTGATAGAACTTTGTCACGAAGCTCCAGGGAACTACATATCGATGAAACCTCTCGATCAATCGTCGTATACGCTGGTTTAACGAAAGGAAATAAATGTCTGACCTGATTACTTCATTCAGTCAAGGTTTGTCAAGTACACATAAGTACAATATGACAACGCAAATAGAACAATCGGTCGCTCACATTTTGTGGGCGCGTGCATGAATTCACGAAACGTGGCCTCATCATTTGAGGATTTGTCAAACTTTTGTGCAACAAGGAATAACCCACATGCTGATGAAAACCGTGCGACCGGGTTACACGCGGTGACCTCCCGCAAAACCGAACGCTCTTTTGTCAGTCATAGCTCTGAGGTCTTATCAAACTACACGTTCGACTGTGATTCACATGTCTCTTTTCAAATCTGGAGTTTGTGAGTTTGTGTGTGATCCTCGTTTGGTAGTGAACAAAACTACAGAGGTTGACGTTATTGTTGTGGGCTACTAAACGAGTGTCATCCAGTGGCTTGCTAGCTGTTTTCTAACCAAGTTTCGCAAAAGCCTTCTACTATAGTGGACTATTTTCGCATAACCGCAGAGGAATGCACGTTACGTGTACCTGCACGCACCGCACCGGATTCGTGAAAGAAGTTTTCACAACCATAGGGCGACTGGTATAGTAGTCTATTTAAAATAATAATTTCCCTTTGCAAATCCGAATAGAGCAGACAAAAAGTTGATACTACACTATCTTTGTTCGGTAAAATTTCGGCGCAGCGCCACAGATGTCGTTGATTCATCAAAGTCATTTTGTGTTCTGTTCTTAGTTCGAAACGAACGTTTGCTGCGGCGTATAAGGGGGCAACTGCAACCAAATAGGGTCACTTCATTTTGTGCATACAAAAGGAATCGCTTTCGTCGTTAATGCTGCCTTGGTAGCAATCGAACCGGTTTTGAAATGTGACCTTTCTATACTTGCTTTGTGGTTTGGGAATTCGTATATTTATCACGTCGGTAGTAAACACCAATAGAGATGCAAAGAAATCTGCCCGAGCACAAATCCCGTATTTGTGATAGATGGTTAAATCGAAGGCGCGAGTATTCAAAAACTCGGTGGAATGTCTCGACACAGTGATGAGATATTTCTAATGCCCACAACGAGTAGAATGCGGACAACTCGGGCGACTGGACAACCGTTACTCGACAAAACTGGACCAACGGGCGAGAAATGGCAAGCAAAAAACCCAAGAGAGAAAGCGTCAGCCACACGCACAAAACCAAACAAAAGTGCACGCGACGTTTAAACAAAAACCGCTGTTGCGTTGTGGGTTGGGATTCCGGTTCAGAAACGCGAGCGCGCGCATGGCGCATGAACGTGCGAGATGGACAATAAAGAAAATGGTTTATGGGGCGACTTTTTCGCTGCGCTGATGCCGTGTCCTGAACACAACGCAATGAAGCTGCCCTGGCCAAGCCAGTTCGCGGATGGAGACGTGACAGATTTGATGTCGGAATTTGAGGCTACTGCAGCGTGCAACGGACTAAATTGTGATGCACAGCTTTCAACGGCATTGGGGAAACTGCTCACTGGACGGGCAATGACTGTCTGTCTTGAGTAAACAGACAAAGGCCGCAACATCGTATCAAGAAACAAAGGTGGCGCTGATCCCGGAATTTACTGAGGAACAAGACCGGTAACGGGTAGTGAATCGTTTCTTTGACATTAAAGACTCCTTGGTTTGCTATCGGCAGTTGAATTTGGTTCAACCGGAAGCGGAAGAGAAGACAAAAGACAGATTAGTAAGGGAGCGATTTATCCAGAGGTTACCGCCGGGTTTGCATGAGAAGATTCGGCCCGTCGATTTTTGTGAACCATATATATTGAACGGCTTGTCGGAATTGAGCAGCGTCTATCCACTCATGCGGACAGAATTTGGACGGCTAAAAGTCGGTGGTCTCGGGAGGAAAGTGAAGTAACTGACAGAAGCAGTAGAAAGTTTGAAGACGAGTCTGAAATGAAGAAGGCCACAAGTTAGGTGGGAATGTGGGCAGCCACACCATAATCATTGCTTTGTTTGTAACGGGGTGATACTCTTTGCCCGCCATTGCCTATACAGACATTTTTGTTATTTTTTCTTTGGTTCCTGGTTGTAATGGGGTCTCCATGGGTAGTAGTGCTGATTGAGATAGAGCGAAAAATCGCGGTAGTAAACTCGAAGGGGTGAGGCATCAATTACAAGCAGAGTACAGGGATCGCTCGTTAAGTTAGGTAACTGGAATGTGGTCGCGGTTGGAAAAACGACGTTGAAGGTACTGTAGATTCAGAATGTTGAAATTCAGATATGTGGTACCAAGCTATGACCTGCAATGTTAGTCATTGATAACGTAAAGGAAACGATAATAAATGCCAATCTGCCACATCGATTGAAGGCAAATACAGACCTAGAGAGGAGCGAGCTGCTGCTGTTGGTGGTGGTGCCGTGAAATTCTGTTGCGAGACGACTAATGAGCAATGCCGAGTGTACAGGGTCGCTGCGACATCTCTAGCAAAATCTCCTTTTCCAGCCATAAAACAGTGTGTTGATGAGTTGGCGCATCTATTCACTAGTGCGGGTGACCAGTACGGATTCTCTGCATGGATGGAACATTCGATAGACCTGCAGCCAGGCGAGGAATGCAGACCATTATACCGGAATATACCTTCCGAATTGATCCCAGAAATAGAGAGGCAGCTAAGGGAGATGTTGGAGAAATGAATAATTAAACGGACGAGCAGCCCATTTTCGTCGCCAGTCTTTTTGATTAGGAAATCGGAACGAACCTACCGACTTTGTATCGATTTCAAAAAGCTCAACCTAGTGACAGTCAAAGACACGTTTCCGATGCCCCGAATGGGGGAAATTTTCGCGTAACTGCACGAAACCAAAGTAATATCCCTCACAGACCGGCGATCTGGTTGCTAGCAACTATCAATGGCAGAAGAACATAGCGAAAGCCGCCTATTGTGTGAACGTCCAGCAAGACGAATTCCTTGAGATGTCGTTCGGCCATTGCAACGCATCAACCACCTTCAGACGTCTCTTGCTTCGCATTCTGGAGGATCGGGAAGGAGTAACCGTGTATGGGAATGACATCGTTGTATCGTCCAATACGGTATTGAAGCACGCGAAAAGGCTGCGGGCAGTGCTACAACGAATTGATGTAGCCGACCTTATATTGAACAGTAAGGAATGTCAAATGAGCCGCATTACAATCGTCCACTGATATAACGCGCTCGTTCACTGACCCAGAACCGAGAACAAGAACAGGTGCGGCAACAGCGTTTATTGGAAAAACGAGACGAGTTGCATTAGGCCACAGAGGCTCTAAATTTATAGGTCCAACGGAGAACGAATCACTTTACAGAGTGACATCAGAAAGTTCACTCGTGAGAACAGTTCACATAATGTACAGGCGTTCGATCTCGCAGCTGCACACTAATTGAGCTTAATGGACTGAGTGAGTTAAAACATATCAATTAACTCGAAGCCGGATCAATCAATCGATATGACGTGATTCACCTTGCTGCTTCGTTAGAAGATGCGCCTTCTAACAAAGACTGAACCACTACCAGAGAAATTGACGACCATCCAATATTTTGTAACACCAAAATTGAACTACCAACTGAGGTCCTTTATCGGAATGGTCGGTCGCGACTCAAAATGTATGTCGGGATTCCTTCAGAAAGCATATCATCTCTTTCAACTGTTAAGGAAGGAGAAAACGCTTGGTCTGAAAACTTGGAGTTGCCGTTCAGCCAACTCAAGCAAAAAGTTGCTAACATTCAACGATGCATTACGATCCCCAAGCCGAATGAACCATTCATTGTGTCAGTAGATGCAAGTGATATTGGAATCGGCACGGTTCTTTCACAACCGTGGGAGACAATTGAGTACGCCAGTCGAATACTGACGGAAGCAGAGAGAAAGTGTTCTATCACAAAGAAAGAATGCATAGTCATGATCTCGGCGCTAGAAGAGTGGAGAACCCACATGATAGCGACCACCTTCCATGTTGAGGCGCACCACAAACCCCTGATCTAGCTGAAGGTGGCGAAGGATCCACGCGGACGGCTGGCGCGTTTGGCAATCCTACTACAAGAGTTCAACTTTATGATTGGACATGTCAGTGGTAGAAACATTGAGGTACCTGATGTATTGTCGCGACCAATACAAGAAAATATGCTGCCGACTGAAAGCACATCCGTGAACGGAGTACTGGTCGCCGAAAAAGAGATGTTGGTCACTCAACACCAAAATCTTCAGGTAAGCGAAATACGCGGACACTTATCAACAGCAACCGAACCCAGGATGTTGACTTCGAAGCTGAGTGAGCTGGTGCACATCTGGGATCAGCTGCATCTGAAGATTGGCCATTTCATTGGTGTGGAAGTGCAGTACGGGACGGGACCACGACAACTGTCATTTATTCCAGTGGGCCAGGTGTTCAGATGGGTCGAGAGCGTGTGTTCGGTCTACTGCGACGGAGGATATTTTGCCTATGGTGCAGAAAGAACGTGCTCAAACTGTTAACAAACTCGAGAACACTAATGACAACATCGCTGATGCAATCCATTGTAATCGAACACGCCAAGCACATTTGGAGCATGGCCAGTTTTGGTCCACTGCCAACAAGTCCAAGTAAAAATCGCTGTATTATTGCAACGATTCACCAGTTCGCACGATGGCTGGAAACCATTCTCACGACAGGTTAAACTAGCTTAAACTGTTACACGCGCCTTCGTGGATAACGTCCTGGCTGACTTTGGAGCACCGCATAGAATCATCACGGACTAGGGCTCGTGTTTTAGGGGGCGGGAATTTCAGAAAATATTAAAGCATATGATAATTCAGCGTCTGAGAACATCGCTGCATCATCCAAAAACGAACGGACTGACCTAGCAGTTCAATCGTACAATGAAGGAAAGATGAACAGAAGAGGTAATCACCAGAAGGTAGGCCTGCCGAAGGTATTGTTTAGATACCACAGGACGAAGCACACTACAACGCAGAAGCCACATTTTGAGCTTACATACGGAAGGAATCAAAGGATTTTCTTGGACGTCTGTGTGTCCGGAGACAGGTGAGAGACTATCATTGTCACAAGAACGACGGCATCTGGAACACCATGTGTTTGAACGGACAACAGAAACACAGCGCGGAGAGAAACAAATAAGATGTGACACACAACACATAAATGGCACCCGCTCAGGAGACTAAGTGAAAGTAAGAAACTACGGCCGACTTACAATATCCTGCAGAGGCAAGTTTAAAAGACGATGGAACGGACCACTTGCTATCACGAACCCCATGAATATGAGCTTTTAGATCAATCAAGGTCCTTGTGAGCGATGGACCAGTGATTTTCACCGGACACCTCAACACAGTCGGAGCAAGTTCACTAAATTAGTTGGCGAGTGTGGCAAATGACCGAATCCGAAGTGAGAGTATTCGAAAACTCGGTGGAATGTCTCGACGCAACGATGAGATATGCCCAAGGCCACAGCGATTAAATTGCAGACAATACCGGCAACCTGACAAGTCACCACTCAACGAAACTGGACCAACGGGCGAGAAATGGCAAGCAAAAAATCCAGGAGAGAAAGCGTCAGCCACACGCACAAAACCAAATAGAGGTGCACACGTCTTTTACACGGAAACCGCCGCTGCATTTTGGACTTGAATTTCGGTTCGTAAACGCGAGCGCGCGCATGGCATGTGAACTTGCGAGGTGGGCAATGAAGAGTGGGCGATTGAGCTGTTCTGCTGCATCATATCAAGTTTTTTATGCTCTATTCAAATTTTCCAATAATTTTGACTACTTATAATGTGCTAGTAAGTATAATCTAATGGAGGTGCAGGGTAGACTTCTGTATCGTCATTTCGTGTCTGCAGGCCGTTTAGTATGTCCTTGCCATTTCCAGTATAAAATTTCCCGTTGCCGGTTTAAGATGTCTTAAGGCATTTTTGTGGGTTCCATCAGCGAACGGGTTCGCACGGTTAATGTACACATTCGTGGGCTGACAGACTGAGATAGTTCGGCTCGTATGGTATGCGAAGACGCGGATCTACCCGGTGCATCAAGTAAATGAAACCAGCTCAACCGTACACAGTTGCCAGACTGACGAGGACGCAGGCTAACATCACGGAATATGTGTACAGAATGCTTCGAATGTACACACGATATGCCACCTGTAGTATGACATGCGAGCAGGCTCTCATATGGCGTGACTATATGTAATCAACACGTGAGCGACGTTAGAAACTACACAAGACAGAATAGTTTGAATCCGCGTGGTAAGAGGTTGAGTGATCATGATTAAATACATGAGAAGTAAGGAGACTGTTTTAAAGAAAATCAGCTTTGTCAAATGATTAGAGGATAGAAATATTACAGCGCGAACAAAACCTTAGGGGGATAGTACAAAATCTACAGATGGCTGATCATTGACTCCTCTGTGCACAGTTTCAGGCTTGTTTGACAGTCAGCAGACTTCAGACCTCATCTTTTTTCCGGATGACAGCCGATGTAAAATGCGACCACAATTATCGTTCGTTGCATGCCAATATTCATACTCTGTCGTCTGATGAACTTAATTGATTGGAATACGCTCCTTCTAGGTTGATATCTTGTGGTTATCCTCCGTCATTGCGTACAACTAGTTCGATTACAATATTCTTTGATGTCTACATTCGTCATTTTATGTTTAAACCGCCTGTTTTGTGCGGTTTGGCTGAAAGCTGAATAGTAGTTCGTTCTGCGGAAGATCCACTACTCCCATTCCAATTATCGTACACATCGCTGGACATAGCAACCAGTTGCTTGAGGCATTGCTCAACTGGTCGTTTAGAGGTGCTTACGGTGCCAGTTAGAAATAACCATTATGATAAGTGTACGATCTTCCACGAAGACGTTGAGCAACGCGTAGCAATAAACCAACGATCCCAAATGGTCAAAACAAGATTGGTTCACAAAGCCACGGTACTATTGGACAAATGATCAAAGTTGATAAGTAGACAACCTCAACGGTTTCGACCGACCTATCATTTCCGGGAGATAATTACAGTTTGATGTCAAATAGACCAAAGATGAACTATAAGCACATAATATGACATTCATACCCAGCAAAGTTCTTTCCAGCATTCAACAGGTTTAAAAACAACAGGGACGAGCCGAGCTCCAAAAAATGATGCACGCACCACTCAAGCAAAGTACAAAAAGCGACAAGTGGCTATTCGCACAACTGTCGGTTGACACGATAAAACAAAACATCCAGGTCAAGGCCAATTAACGGCCAGAAACAGGGGCGGTAGAATATACAGGGATAAATGTTTGGGGGGAATTGGGTTGAGTCGGATTTTCACACGACTGTGGCTCCGAAATTCGATACAATAAGCTGCCGGTACGCGTAGAACGAATAAATTAAGATATTGTCGGGCCACTGAAATTTTGTGGCTTTCATGAGAAACAGTTGGAAAATGGTTACGACACTATCTTGTTACTGTTGAGCTTAACGCAAGACGCGAATGATAACGATCATTACTGAAACGGGACAGGAGTTTAGACGATTACATAGGATAGATCCAATGCTTTTTCTCGGCCGGTTCGCACGATAATTAAGACTACTCATAAAGTTGAAGTGCTTGGCTGATGTCCATTTCAGATTCCAACGTTCAGTAGTAGGCACTAGCAGCAAAAACTGATTTGAGGTGTGGGACAGTGCTGTCTGTCGCGTACCAGATTGATATTGGCTAGTGAGTGTATCTCTGTGCGCTTCAACACACTGTGGTCATGTGACAAGCAAGGGATAAACGACTTTTACTAACATCGACTCATTATGTTCCGAAACAACGGTGCATCTTTCCACTTGTTACGTGTCAATTTGATTATCAAATGAAATGAAACTCTTATACTCAAAAATATCGAAATTGAAATGGATAACAAATCTAGTTGTAAAACTGACTTTGTCCACCCAATGCCATATCGCTCGCGTAATGAACGCATCGATGTGTTCTGTAACAGCACGTTTACTTGGCTTTAATCCGACTGAGTGGAGCTAATGTTAGAAAAAAACACAATGATCGGATGGAAATTATTTCAGCAAAAATCCGCGTCTGCGCTTAAATAATTGTCATCAAGATGCCTTTAGTGTGCAGTCAAAAATGCAGGTCGCAGATGAGACTAGGATCGGAGTCAGTACTTTCTAGATTTCTCCAGTAACGTGTTAAAACTCCCGGTTTGGTTCAGTTGGTTTGAATTTACGAACAACTCAGTCAGGCAATGACAATACTTACGCCGTTGATCTGGCTCAGCCATCATCTCTCCTGACCTCTTTAGCTTCAGGTTGGGTGGATCATTGGAACCAAAACTAGAAAGACTATCCACAGTTCTAAACACAACCGAGTTTGATGTTGAATTGGTTAACCACTTCAAGTTCATATCACCAAGGAGTGCAAGACGTACTGATCTCGTCCACTTCCATATCTGTTGACCCTATCCGATGCGTGGTTTCTAAATAAACTTCATATGTCCTTCATTATTTTCTTTCTGGTTCTCTTTTCTTTGCACGCACTTTATTTTGCAATTGTACGATTTCACAGGTCAAGTACGAGCTTCATGTTGTTGCCACATTGACCCTATTTAAACTGTATTCAGACTGTTTTCATCCTTATCCGTTACGTTCACGGTAGCTGTTAGATTTGCAAAATTTCAAACCGATTCATACTAGTTTATCCCAATTGGCAATTTTTACACTTTCAGTTCATATCAGCCATCTATTTTTTGCTACCTTAAGGTGTATCTTCATCTTTAGTGTATTTTTTCCAAGCGTATTTTCCTTCGGCGATGACGGTAGTTGTTGTCATCAGTTCTTTCCCTTACCATTGATTGGCCTTTTCCTACTGGAAATGTGATTGGCCCGATTTGATTGGTGGACATTCGCCCTGCCTCGTATGTATATACGTCCATTCGAATGCGGTCAAACGCAGGTCATTTGACACTGGTCCATACATTCCTGGGGCGTTCAATGAACGACCTCAATGGATATAAGATGGACACTGATCAGTTCGCTACAAACGGCATGCTTGAACACCAGTACAGCAGTTCTACCGACTGGATGCCCGTTTCTGCGCACCACATTCTTCCTTCGGACTATCCGGCCTACGCACCTAATTTGTTCTCCAAATCGCTACGTGCCTTCTTCGCAAAACGCATTAGTGGTTTCGGTCAGGCTCCACTATCTGACCGCACGGTTACTACCGATTTCGACGGCCCATCACAGAGCATCGCTGCGCCCGCACGTGTCAGTCACAATTTGAACGCCGCTGATGAACAGGTGGCCGCGTTGCGTCGAACATTGCTTAAGCGTAGTTTTTCGCTTGTTCCTGAACGTTTGGATGGTGTCGCGACCTTTTCTTACTCAAATTTGCCCTTACTAACTGATCGATCTATGCTCCATTGCGAACATATACTTGCCTTTTTGTCCTGCTTTTTTATACTGCTTGGCTTCCCATTTTCACTTGCGTTCTGCCTTCGTGTCATTCCGCAGTACGAGCGTGCCGTTATTTTCCGACTCGGACGTCTCACTTCCAAAGTCCCCGCTGGCCCTGGTTTGATCTTTATCCTACCGTGTTTAGACACAGTGCAACGTGTTGATTTACGCACATTCACTTTCGATGTCCCTACCCAGGAAGTGCTCACCAGCGATTCGGTCACAGTGGCCGTGAATGCGGTGGTTTATTATCGTATTTTCGACCCGGTCATGTCGGTTGTCAATGTGAAAAATGTAAACTGTTCGACTCGATTGCTTGCACAGACCACGCTGCGCAATGTGTTGGGTACGGTTGATATGTGCGCACTGCTCACCGATCGTGAACACATCGCCGCGTTGATGCAGGAAACGCTAGACGCGGCCACTGACACATGGGGCATGAAGGTCGAACGAGTCGAAATTAAGGATGTTCGTTTGCCTATACAACTTCAACGAACCCTGGCAGCTGAAGCCGAGGCTACACGAGAGGCGAAGGCCAAGGTGATCGCTGCTCAAGGAGAGAAGGACGCATCACGTTCGTTACGTGAAGCCGCTATGGAGATTGGTCATTGCCCTGTGGCTTTGCAGTTGCGCTACTTGCAAGCTCTGAGTGGGATTTCAGCGGAACACAATTCGACAATTATATTCCCCTTGCCGATTGAAATATTGACCTATTTGCGTGCTACACTTTCTATCCGTGGGTGCACACGGAGATCTTCTATGAGCTTATCGGGTACGAACGACGAATTTGCCGATGTAGACGTACTCCCAGTCGTTCATACGATGAACACCACCTCTGTTTCCAGTCCCGATCCTGCCTCCGATTTGGTCGCACAAAGCTACTCCATTTGATTTAATCTGCAGACACATCTCCGTTCCTGTGAGCTGGACTGGCATAAACTGATACCTCCGAGATTTTTTGTTCCATTTTGTTTCGGACTTCCCACGATTTAGTTCCGTTTTGTTTGCACCGCGCTTCGTGTACAGTCAACTTTAGTGGTCTGTTGCACATTATTTTAACTGACTATACAATTATGTGCCTGTACACTACTATTCACGAATGTCAGTCTACATGCGATTTGATATTTCTTGTTATAAGCAGTATTTAATTGGAACTGTCGATTTTTATAAAGGTGATAATAAGAAGATAGAGGTGTTGAACTGCCAATTACGCAACTACTTGGGGGCAACTGATTCTAAATTGCGATGATTCTGCCTAAACCCATCTGTGATCATTACTACGGTCCGCATGGTCTCCTGTTTGATTGGTAGCAAATATTCTGTTTCACTGGTTAAAAAATTGTAAAGTACAGCTATTGGTAATTAAACTGTAATTGCCTGTTAGTTTGTAGGAAACCTGCTTTCTTTTTGACCTAGTGTCTACAATCACTGAAAGGTACTGTCTATCAATCAGTGCTGTTCTGTTCTATCGTTATCTCAATTCCCATAGGGTCGTTCCATTTTCTCTTAAAATACTGGTTTCTTATCGTATGACATTCCAGTGTACTTTTTCGCTGTTTTTCTTCGACTATCGTGTTGCTACTCTGAGAAACGTTGTTTTCGTTGTGGGATCTTTCTTGTTTAAAACCCAATCGCATTGTTTAAACTCCTAAAATATCACGGCTCATCTATGAATATCGGTTTATGTGAATAGACACGAGTTCATGGAATGTGCATATTTTTTTCTTGCTAGTCAGTTTGAATCATACTGTTGATGCCGATCAATGGTTACTCAACTCAGTGTTAGTTTACAATAGAGCGAAAAATTGCGTGCAGTAAAACCCCTACAGTGACAGCTTTGATCTGGTTCTGTGAGGTGCACACTCAGTTACTGCATTTTACGGTGTTCATCCACAACGCCTTCATAGCAGCCATCAGTCACTGCGACATAGACCACATTTCCGGTTCTTATGCTGACTAACTATTCTGTAGTTTGACTCACTTCGTACCTTCAAAGTACAAAGTGCTTCATAACCGAAACATTTTCACTCCTACCTTCTCTACTGCAGGCAATCCGCTTTGGGCTGTGGACACCTTCACATACTTGGTAGTACTATCTCGTCAGTTGGCAATATTTCTGATGAGACATCAGCGAGGGTAGCAAAGGCACTAGTCGTCTTTTCCAACCTGCGTCATCTGTGACGTCGAACAGACGTTCGATTGTCGTTGGTAGGAACAGTGTATATTGCTTGCATGCGGTCTGCTTTGCTCTGTGGTTCACAAACGTAACCTTTTTACAGCGAAGATATGATTGGACTCGCTATGTTTGACTGATCGCGTGAACAATGTGGCCGTTCTCCGGCGCGTATTCCGGAACGCTGGGGGTGGGCGACTACTTGGTCAGCTAGTCGCGTTGTTCAGTTTACAATGATTGAGGCACGCGCTTCGCATGCTAGGTAAGCGTTTGTCGTATCAGGCACTGTATACGGAGACCACCAACGGTTGGGTAAAACCACGTGATGGCCGAGCAACAACGCGGTCCTGAAATATGAAGACTCTGACTTCTCCATTGAACAAAGTTGGTAGATTGTCGTCTGCCTAGCTGCGGTCTTCGTGACCACTCAAATCACTGATTAGAGGCGCTATCCGAGATGACGATGTACCGCAGTCAACGGCGTACCCGCGTTCATACCATTTATAGTTCTTCTGCTTAATCCTTTATCAATTTTCAACCTTTTTGGTAAGGTTTTGTTCTAGGATATTCCACTTCACTGTTGAAGTGAACGACGGCTAGAGCTACAGCACGTTTTGATCAGGCTCGTGGCTGTTATGGTGATGTGCTCAGTTTGACTCGCATTAGAATAGATTTTAATATCATGCGCGATGCATACAGGATCTCGAAACGATCACCGCCACGAAGGGTTCTTACCAAACTATCAGTTGTAAGTTTTATGATCCGGTTAGCAAAATGCTCTTAATCATCCGGTGGACGAATCCAGAGCGCCAGGTATCAACTTCTCTGCAAACTCGAGACATTATTAATTAGAACCGGAAGCGATTCCTTCCTGTGCACGCGATCCATATCTGACTGTGTAGCTAGGAACCCTCCCTTCTTCATTATTCGGTTTTAAGTGCATGCCTTGTGGAATAATCCGAAGTTGTCAGTGTGTTCTGCAGGCGGACTTACACACAGTGATAGGAAATGGGTGATACAATAACTGTAATTTCTGATGAGTATTCAGAGATTTGGTTACTGCATTTTGTTCACTATATTTGGTCACAGTTTTCGAAGGTAACTAAAATTTTCAACCGGTCCTTTTCGAGAAGAAGTGCTATAATCGAGTTTCACCTTTATTTGTGTTCATCATTAGTGCACACTTTTCTTAACCGGCACTCTATCTGTGGTTCTCATGGGTGTGAGGCGACCTTGTTAATCATTATGCTACTGTCTTCACCTTAGGCGTAACAAAATTAGCTCAAGAAACACCCACGAGTAACACTTCGTAAAGCCTCCCTATCGCAACCATCTCATTGCGGAATCGGTTTTTCAAAGCTCCGATTGGTGGTCGTTTAGTGATTATTGCGTACTCAGTAGCGGATCAAACGTACCGAACTGGTTTGGTTTAGTTCACATTGTTATCGCGAAAGAATAAGTCCTGCGAGTCTGAATCGACTGTTATCAGTACGCCATCAGTAACTTCTATCGGATGTTGAAACATTCATAATTAAATTTCATTTTTCTTAAACAATGCATGCTTCCTGACCAAACTCCATTTCTATTCAGTTTTGCAATGCTGGGTTCGTGACACGATATATTACTGGTGAACACTGTGACAGATTTTATAATTTAGAGACCTAATAGCAAGAAATCAGGGTTTCGGCCGGATTCTGCACTTGCCGCGTTTGGACATGCTTCTTCTGTTGTTAGTTCAAGCTCATGACGCGCACGTTTTTTGGGCTTCATGGGGTGCATGGATAGAAATGCATACACAGCGTAGCCTTCAGAGCTCATGCATCATACGTAAGCAATCACAAGTGGCAATGCACATGTTCAATAGCCAGCTTCAACTAATCCCACATGCTAGGTCCCACACGTTCGACACCGTTGCCAGGTTGTTGCGGAGAGTCATTAATGCATTTACCGATGAAGCATACAAGGTCAATCTAATTGACCACCGTCCACTTACGTCTTTAATTACTTGCTAATTCCTCACCGGACAGACTACTGTATAGGTCATTCAGCAAACCACTGTCATGAACAGCTGGCTGTTCATCTTTTGGATTGTTATGAGTTTTGTGTGTAACATTTCTGTCTTGTTTAAATATTCGGAGGAGTCTTGTGTCCTTGAAATTTGTTGAATTTTAGAACCTTATTTCAAACTCAGTGGTAGGGATGACAGAATCACCGCATACAAAAGCAAAACAGTGATAATATTTTGTGCATAGTCTGAAGTATGCAGTAGGAGTTAGTGTTTGTGTTCTATGTAAAAACGAAGCAAATGAAGCAATGATATCGTTCAGGCTGTCGGATATGTATAACGACGGCTTGCCATGTTTCCATCCATTTTCAATATTCTTCATTAGCGGAATAGGCTAAAAGAAACATTTGTAGTGCCATTTCACAGCAAACAGGTATGGATTGCCCGCCTCGTAGAACAGTTTTTCTCTGAAAAATCCCATGTGCTTTATCAGGTTTATTTCTATCAGAAATTAGTTAGTTGCTGAATGTTGCTTCTCTTAAGTCATCTCATGAAATTATCAAAACGATTCGGTTCATTAGTAATCTAATTCAAACTAGAATAGATGAGATGGTTGGAACCGTCAAAAGGGCGTTGATCAGCATATCGATGACGTTTGAATTTCGTTGCTCTCACATGAGTTGGTTTTATCTTGAAGGGAATCTTTTCTACTTACCTACCTTTAATTCATAGAAAACAAAAGCTCGGGTCAAGAATGGTTGTTTTCAAGCTAGCTAAAACTGCACACGGAGGAGGAATCAGTCTCTAATACTTTCAGACGGTTCTTCCGAAAGACGAACAGCACAATCACAAAAACCCTTTTATGTGGAACATATGGGTCGCCATCAACGTCAATATTATTACCGCAGATCTATCTCTTTTCACAAGTAAACTGTATATGATGTATAAGTTACAGACATCTTGTGGCTAAAGGTCTGATTGTTTGGTCTCAAATATTACTCAACATTCCTGCCACTGCGATAAGTGCCATAAAATCTCAGCCTGCACATTATCGACCATTTCGGGAATATGAGGCTGACTTCCAATGCCATAACTCTCAAAATAAAAATTACTGACATTTCTGGGCGTTTTTGACACTACAGTACATTTTTTCAAACAATACAGTGCTTCACCCACTAGTGAGCTAAAACTTATCAGGCACAATGTTTGTCGAAGTCGTTCATTGAGTTTGCCGAAATCAGTAAGCAAATATGCGAACGTGATGTGAATCACATCAAAGTCAAATCAGTCATCTGTATATTTCGGTTCGCGATAGTTTTCTTCAAACACAGTATTGCTTTTCGGAGAAACAACCCGTTTCGCTGGAGAATAATTTCGAGCTGAGATCTTGGCCTGATTGTTTATGCCAAGACTTTCGATCACAAAAAGAAATCTCAGACTTCATCTATTGAGGTGGCAAACGACAAGACTAATTTTTGTTCCCTTTCTGACGTCATACTTAAAAACGAAACACAATTTAAGTTTCTAAACGTTTCGATCTGGGACGTCACCTAAGTAATGCACATTAATTGATTCCAGCGCACCGAATTCATCCATCGCATTGACATTCGTCCACTCATGTAGCTTATCGTTGGATCATGTTAAATGGTGTATTCAGTTGTCGCTATTCCATTTTTCCTGTTCACCTAATGTCCGTTGACTGTGCATCGAGAGCTGACGATATATAAGGCGGACGAAGTTTGGTCTGTATCAGCCAGCGTCGTGCAGTTGCCCATAGATTCGAGCTAAACATGTTCTTATCAAATGACCATGCATTTGACCTGTGACATGGTTGCTAATGAATCTCGTTTATAACAAAACCATTAAAAGTAACTTCAAATTTGTTGTTTGAGTTGAATATTTTCACGTCTTCCACACAGCGAACCTGTTACTTCAGTAATTGCCTTGGAACACTGATTCTCTCAACATCATGTACTTCTGTATCAGTGACAAACGGTTGAATTTTTATAACGATATCCTTTGTTATCACACTGGTCTGTCTCAAATTCCATATCCGTTATAAATGGCATGATGTTTGTGTCAGGTTAGGCGACTATCATTTGTTGGTTTTAATACATTTCTTCGTACGTCCGTCTCAATTCCATTTGATTTTCAGTGGCTTTCTTTTTCAACACACCGATGTATTTTTAGCTATAACACTAAGTTTTCCCAGCTAGAGATGGTTGATCAACGTCTGCAAGTAGACCTACAGATGCATATTCGCATCTCATCAATGACGTCGCCATCACATCATAGAATAATGTAACTACGGGCTTTTTCTTTTAAGCGGTTTTTGTGGTTTCGATGCATTGTGGATAGAACGGTCATGCGTTTTTGGTTGGTATGCACGTTATCAACAGAAACCGGCTCTGAAAAAAAATCAGCTTATCTGTACACAATAAGAAACCCACAATTGCAATTCCATTTTTTGAACACCTCTTCGATTGAGGAAAAAACTTCCGCACTGTTGTTCAGCTTTCACTTAGTACGTTTTTGATATCATCAAAAGTTCGTTCATTTAACTACTTTGTTCTTCAAATGTTATAAAGGATGATGATTTGGAAATACCTCTGTAAGGCACCATGATGCTTCTCTACTGAGATGTTGTGATTCCGCCACATTATTCTGTACGGGGCAACTTTGTTTCTGTTTCTCTCGTTCTTCAACTACTGTCTTTGTTCTACCCATTTCCACCAATTCCTACTCGGTGGTTCACAGATGGATACCGCGCTAGCTGGAGAGTTTTGTTGGGACTATCTTCTTTTACTATGAGTTCTCTCAAGTAGTTAGCAGTGGGCTACATTGGCTTGCATTCCAAACTGCTCACTACTGCTGTTTCACTAACGCAGAGGCTAGTTTCCTACATGCATGCGCAGTTCAACTTACGGTTTGCTTCAGATCTAATTTTCTTCTACTACGAGCACTCATTGCGAGTCACTCATTGCTTGGTAGTTATCGTTTTACGTCTCCATATCAGGCATGATAAACTGTGCGAATTAGTAATCATTTCTAATGTGATTGAAGCTGAATGAGAATTCATGATTTGCTGGAACAAAAACTTGTCATTCATCATTATGTTTATTGGTACCATTTCACATCCGACTCAGGAATTACAACTACAAATCAGTTACAAAACTTGAGGGGCATTCATTCTGAAGATAGTAAATACTAAGTTAACAGTGCACATACAAAAGCCAAAGCTCTGTTCAGCACACAAGTGAACTCGCCACAATTGACTAAATAAATTGATTTTAAGAATCATTTGTTTTCGAGGAAATGAAATCTCGAACACTTGATCAGGCTTGTCTAGTCCCTTGAGTATTCACTCTATCTAATCATCATTGCGATTTAGTTATATCAATCCATGCTCGATTTCCATGTGTGTGCCAGCGATCGTGCTCCTCGTTTCTCTTCGTAGCGTCTTTATACTTCGTCCAATTTAGTACACATCTTCCAAGTTAAGCTTTATGACATCTGTTTATTTCGCGACTGTAATTACGGAATCTCTAATCATGACTTCATGTGTTCACACTGGCTTTAGGATGTTTTCGCAGTTTACGTTCCATGTTTATTTCTGATGAGTAGTAGGAGATTTTGATTTTCATATAGATTGAACATCACCCACAATTGATCGCAGCTGTCGCATTCCCATAGATTTTCCAGTCGGCCCCTTTCGAACAGCAGAAGCACTACACTCGAGTTTCGCTCTCATTAGAACTCGTCAGTAGTGCATATCATCCCCACTGCAGCCGGGACTTGAACCACGGACACGCTGTTCATGAGCAGGCAACTGTGTTTACCACTGCCCCATTGACCTCACATTAGGCACGACCGAATTATCATCGCATGTGAACACTCAATCACTTTGGCTTGTGAGTAATGATCAGGTTGCCCGATCACCTCGAGAGGAGACACAGTTACTGTCTGTTAACTCCATTGGATGATGAGCTCTAATGGGGGCGAAACTCAAATCTAGTGCTTGTTGTTTTAAAAGAGGCCGACTGGACAGTCTATGGGAATGCGACAGCTGCGATCAATTGTCTGTTAACTCCAATCAATGACCTCTCGACTTGGACTTCTTTGCAAGTTGAAATCACGGAAATCATTGACTTGTTGAGTGGTATTTTCTTCGAAGGGTGCCGACTGGAAAGTCTATGAGAATGCGACAGCTGTGGTCAATTGTGGGTGATGTTCAATCTATGTCATGTTTATTTGTTTTATTTCTCAATTTTAAGGCAGTCTATTCAATATAAACATGTGAACAAACCTTACATTTCACCTTATGTTCGCTGTTACTAGTTCTTTTGACTGGTACCAGAATATACTATCGGCAATTGGTCTGACTTTTACTCACCAATTTCAGCTTAAGATTGTTCTGCAGTAGTTCCAACCCTAAATACGAATCTGATAATGGCCTCGGTTTCTCTGTTTTGGTTTATGACAGTGTAGCAACATCACAAATCCAGCAGGCAACAACCTCAAACTTATGTGTGCTCATTCGGCATTGTCGTCATTCTGCTATGATCTCATCAGTGTAATGTTGTGTTCAAAACTCGTGTTTTAATTCAGGTTTAGGTAACCTGAAAACAGTTGACTCTCATATATGGCTCGTAACATCACATGACAACACATACTGGCTAACAGAGCTCATTGCAATTTACTTGGTAACTTCGTTAACTGACCGATAAGGTTCACCAACCCCTTCTTTTAACTAACTTTATACAAACTCCACTTCCGGAGGATGATTAGTTTTTGTACACTAAGCTGTACTGTCTGAGTGCCGATAGTTTAACGTTTTCAGAATCATTCATGTGTTTTCTTTTTCATACAGCGGGAAATAAACAATCTTAATTGCAAGTACGGTGCAATATATCAGGGTGTTGGAATTGGACAAGTTTATCAAATAACACCAAAGTTGAATATTGCCTCTTATTGTCTTATTTCTCACTCCTTTTCCGTACGTTCATGCACCCATGCTGCATAGTGGTTTCAACTCAGAGTGCAAGTTTTCCAGTGTAAGGGTTGTGAGCTTACATGCTTGATTGTTAAAACCCGACCTCCGTCATTTCTTATCTTCTACTATTTTCGATAACAACATCGATCGTTTATTATTGTTGTGAATAAGAGGAGTGGTACGAAGAGCAAAGCTAGACTGAGATTCGATCATTTTCTAGAATGTTCACATGAGCGATACCTACACAGTGAAGCTTGGGGTTGAGAAGTCATCGAATGTCTTAGAGCAGTCCCGTAAGTGTTGGTGTTCCACACTTTCAGCTGTCTCGATTGTATGGCAAAGAGGAAGGGGAGATTGATGGTTGTTTGATAAGCTTGTCCACTTGCAGGATTGTAGACTGTAATTATGGCGAAGGGGAAAAGTGATAAACCAATTCGGTCGGCCACCGAGATGATTGGGCGTTGTTTCTTATGGTCAGTCATGAAATCGATAGAAGTCTGAACAAACTATACTAAGAAACGTGTAGCGAATGAAAATCTCCTTTGGTTTTACCATGATATAGACCAGTTTAATCTCGTTTGGACTATCTTTACATGATGAGTGTAAAGGGGGACTAGATTGGAGCCTAGTCGATTTGTATGGTAATTTCCGCAATTGTTTTTTAGGTATTCACTTTCCGTCCAAATAATCAGTTTGTTTGGTTTAGATCGAACATCCTTGGTGGACCATCACCTAGACAATCGTCTACTCTGCTAATTGTCTGTTCTACCTAATCGAACGGCATGTTTTGCTTTCTCAGAACAGTGTGACTTATTCAGGCTCTCGTTTGGATTACGGGCCTAGGCGTTCTTCACGGTCAGTTATAATTTCGAATGATTCCTTTTCTATTGAGAATGTTTCGATCAAACCATGTGGCACGCATTTAGATCGCTTTCAACTAAGTCTAATCCCTCCTGTCGTGAGACTTTGGGTAGCCCATATCAACTTCTCGCGCCTACAGTTACACTACACTGATTCTGTGTGAATACTTTCTGGTCCGATCATTCACTGAGCTTTATTCAAGGAATATTTGAACTTCCTTTGTAGAAATAGGAAAAGGTGAACAATCATCGTAATTTCTCGGTTGGAGTCCGGCTGTTATTTATTTTTCGTAGCGTTTATAACGTTTGTTGCTGTGCGGCATGCTACAATATTGCCCCTTTTTTGACAGTGTAAGTCGATCATCTGAGAAGCTCACTTGATCACTAGCGGTCTTGTGTAATCATTTAACTTCCGCGGATCTGTGTGTCTGGATAGTGGCACCTCAGAGCACAATTTTCCAGGATACTGCAGACTGAAATCATATGCCACTAGAGAGTTTATATTGGTTTCTTATAGATGACAATACGCATATAATATTTCAAAATATTCCGTCGATCATGTGAGCCTGACAAGTGGACATATTTCCTGTCAAAAAACCACATAAATTTCAATAATTGTACTAAATACAATCGAATATCCAACACAACAAATTTTCAAGTAGCTGATGAAAAGGGCTATGTAATAGTGTAAACTTCGTTCACATCGGATAAGAATGTGTGCATATTTACTTTTTACACTGTTGCACAAGAAATGGGCTGAAACAGTTATGTTAGGTGTATTAGATGACTCTGAGTAGCTCTTGTTTGTTGGTTTTACAGTTAACAAACACTTCCTGGGCAATTCATTCTGAGGCGAGTTCTTTTCCGTAGACTTACACTGTGTGTTGTAGGGCTGAGGTCGTGTACATGTCACGTCTGATCCGCACCGATGCTAGATGGTCCTGCCCATTTTTATCCATTAGTGTGAATAATCGAACGTATATCTTGGCAATTCGGTTTAAATCCATACGTATTCAAGATTTTCCACATTTTATCCTCTGATAGGAGACAACAAGTACATTCTGGTACTGTTTCAGCTCGATTTCAAACGTAATCTTCTGAAACTGTGGAAAAGTTTTATGAATATTTCTTACTTGTTAAACATTTCCTCCACTTTTTTATGTTGAAACATTCCGCTTTGTAAAGTGTTCTCGAAATCGTTCCCATCAACTGAATTCACTCAGACTCTCCGATTAATCGAGTCGCTGTGTATTTCAACTTGAAAATGGTATCATCATCAAAAACAGCTTCTGTGTGCGGTCCGCCCCCTGTAGATTTCGTCTGATCTTCAAAAGAGTCCTTCTGAGGCGCTTAGTGTTAAGTAGTTGCATTTAATCTAATACTGAACGATCTAGCTAGTGGCCCATTGAAGTGATTGTCCATTTCGCCCCCGTCTGAGCTAGAAATGTGCCTGGTCATATCAGTAAAACAATTTGCAGTGCTCAAATCACACACTCCTGCCTGACCACATTTTGTTTCCGTTTAAATTCATGAGGTAGGAGGAGGTGACTTGCCACGGAGTTCCAACCAATAACTTTCGAGTTTTGTACGAAGATCTTCCGGTGGATGTTTCATCGTTTGCAAATTAGCATAAGATTTCAAACGCTTCGGAACGTCTTGATAACCCTTCTGGAACCTGTGATCAACTGTGAATTTTTCATTTCAGGGTAATCAGTACTCATGTTCATTGACGGCTCAGACCCTTTGTCAAATTGACGGCGCAGTTTACAAAAGTGTTTATGTTTGAGACAAACAGTATGCGAGCACAAACTTAAATTCGATGTCTTTAATCAGGTAGGGACCCCAGAAGTTTTTTTTCAAATCACTTCCATTGATCACGCGAAAGTCGTACACGTTTCGAGAAAGGCTTTGAGTTGTGCGAAACACTGTAAGTCACACATGATTAGGTCCTATCAAGCTTTGTGAACCGGAACAGCAGAACTAGTCTTGATAATCTGGGGTCGACTCCGGACTGGTGTGGTTGTTGATCAACGTTGTTGTCACAGTGCTTTTACGTGCTTTTGCTACGTTATTCTTTACGACACTAAGCTTGTGATTTTGAAGGAATTCGCTGCGGACTTGCTCAATATAGAAATACCTAAATTAGATTGTGATTGGGCTGCTTACCAAACACTTAGGTCTTAGGAAGTTAATTGACTGTGCATAGTCCATCCGTTCGCCTTTTTCTCTGTAGTTACCTCGCGGTTAATAAGTACTTACGTTAGCGACCGACATCTCTCTGATTGTGCTTATGGTTTAATCCTTAAAACTTACTGAACATCCAAGTTTTTCGTTGCTGCTAAACAAAAAAAACAGTGGCGATACAGATATTATGTCGGTATGTGAACTATGTGGCCTTCGGAGACTTGTTAATCCACTCACAGTCATACTGATTAACGCAATACTTTCACCGAGTTCTCTTCTCAATTTTTGTCTCTTAAGTCAATCAAACGGCATGGTGTATAGTTCTCTTTGCTTCATGGTCATCAACTCAGTAACCGTTTTTGTTGCTTCTATCCTTCATCTAAACGAAACCTTGCTCTTTGTTGTGACCACACAAGTGTTTTGATATCTTGTACTCCCTCAGAAATCGGCTGCAAAACTTTAGCACACCTGTAGTATCTCACAGTTGTTCACCTCTTCATCTGTTTTGTTTACAAGTCTTGTAAAAAACAACAACTTTTGTTTACCTTTTCTCTAAAGTTGTCGGCGTTTAGCCTTCATATTTATGTGATCGGATTTTTTTCATTGAGCCACTTATACAAAGAGTGTGGTTAATTTTTTTTCTCATGCTTCATATCGTTTATATTTAGCTCGTTCTCGCCGTGTTTCAATTTTGTTTGCCTAGTCTTTGTTTAATCCGCGTATCTATGTGTAAAACTACTGCATGAAAAAATGACCTTTTTATCGGGTCGTTTTCGCGTCTAATTGATTAATTCCATTTTTGGTCAAAATGCAAACAAAGGCGCTCAATTTGTTAAATACAAAATAAAACGCTATTTTGTTTGTTGAGGCACCACATGTGACATTTCTGCATGCCTATCTATTGGATGATCGAAACGATTCGAATTGAATTCCTATTTTCACCTGCCGAACAGCGTAAACAATCATATTAGCTAACGTAAATTTCGTTACGCATATTGACCCGATTTGTTCTTCAATTTGTAATTAGCGTTTGATCCATAATGCAATTACTTTTAAAGTATATGGGTATTATGTTTGATATACATTGAAGACCACTCACACCCTTGATGACAACTTTGGCATTCAGTTGAACTTTCTGGTCAGCTCTTTTTAAATGTATTACAATACGGGAATTTCGCTCGTATCCCAACTTGTTGGTAGTACCATGGCTAGGATTTTTGAACTCTGCTTCAGGTTCGCATGTGACCACCGCATTGACCACTGCCACACTGACCTCACAGTAGACGAGACCGGATTTTCAGTAGCAAATCTCCGGCCACATTTGTACGTGACTATTACTCAGGTTACCTGATCACCACGAACGATTCGCCGCCATTTATTTTCAGTGACATTCGTAAACCAGAGCGCTGTTTTGTAATAACCACGTACATTCCATTAATCGTGTTCAAGCAGTTTCGAACGTAGCAATCGCAATCTAAAAATCCATACTTTAAGAATGAAAATGTTTGGCTGATTCGTTCTTTTATTTTTGCCACGTACGTCTCATATAAAGTCTGATAGTTTCTTTCTGTGTTAACGGTTGATGACAGCATTTGAAAATTTTATCTCGCGATTTGCACATCTATATATGTCACCAACTTTTTAATGCTTCAGTTGCTTTGGAAAAAAGTCCAAAATACGACATTCAACATCCCCAACAGGTATGTCTCAAGCTCCTGAGTGCGTGTGTGCTGTTCTGGTTAGAAATCACTGCTCTTAGGTGCTTACAGTTTTGAGTTGCCTTGAAGTGCACTAAACAGAAATGTTCAGTCGGGTGTGTAGGCTGCGATTTATTTTTGAGTGACGTGCGGTTGACTAGGATGTAAAGACGTGTGTGTGTGTGTGAACTCGTTCAGATTAGTCTGTTAACATTTGTTTTCTTTTGTGACACGGCAACTTGTACTGCAGAACATTGTTGTTATGGGTTTCCGTGGAATCTCATTGGAAAGAACGCCAACAAGGAACATTTGATACTTTTCTTCAACCACCTCTAAGAGGTGTCCGAGCCACCAAAGTATGAAGGTCCATCTCATCTGAGACAAGACTGCATGAAGTTCGGTATGAGCGCCGCGAATGAGGAGCTTATTCATTATCTTCAGTAGTATTTCTCTTTCTGAACTAAGCTGCTTGATAGGCCTTTATCGTCCTTGGTATAATTTTTTAACATCCCCAGTGTCTGCAAATCGCTCAAGTGAGATAGGATTGTTAAAACACATCACAGTGCATCCAATACAAAGGAGACCTCTGTTGAGGTTTTCTAGGATAGGAATCCATTTCTTGTCTTATGGCTGACTGCATTACTATGGAAGCTCGGGGTTGAGAAACTCTTTTCAAATGATGTGTTCAGCTTACTAGACTACCTTACTTACATCTCCAAGTTTTGCTAATCGCTTGGATAACGCGACTGATAGGAAATCGATCTTCTTCTCTCATTAGCCCTTTCCAAGGAGACCTTCGATTAAGTTGACCAAGCTGTACTCTAAACTGTGCTTGGTAAATACGATTTTTCCTTCAGCTCAATCCTTTTCGAGACTTAAGGGAGAGTTGGGGTTTATAGTAGTTTATCATTGAACCTTGACATATCGAGTTACTCAGCCTCATCTTTTCATTTACTAGTTGATTTACATGAAATCTTACACAGCTTTCTGATCGGTTACGAACATAGGAGTACTGAAGTTGTCCTTGACGTCAAATTCGGAGACCTAGAGTAGGCATGATTCACGTTGATCCACTGTTTTGTTCACATGTCGTTCAAGAATTCTTTAACAGATTTAAGGTTTATGTTTGTCAGTTTGACTTGACTGTTGTATCTGTAGAGTCTCATTATAATGCACGTGGTAGCTGTAGTTATCGGTAGATGGTAGTTCTCAGTGGGAATCAACAACGCTTTTCGAATTGGTCCATTCGGCGTTCCATTTGAAGCTGTTGATTGTGAATGATCTCGGGGTTTAGTTCATGGATTGTTTCTTCTACAGTAGGTGAATGAATGTGTCGATAAACCGTATCTCCATTAATTGCACCGGACTTGTCTCCAACCTTCCTTTTAAAAGGATTTGGGAACTGAGTTGGACGCACCTCCTGCCGGGGTACTCCGAGAAAATGACTACTTTAGATGTAGCTATCGGTAACCAACCAAACTTTTAAGTCACGAGATACAGTTCTCGCATTGTGCAGTCTAAGAGGTAGCTGATACATTTACATCATATCTTTGTTTTCAACGGGTCCCCTTTCTACCAGTTAGGCTGCTTCAAGTTGGTTATTCGTTTAAGTCACACCACATTTCATGTGCATGTTTGCTGGGAAGCCCCAGTTTCGCGGCTGATAATCGAGGTAACAAAAGAGCATGTGGTCTACTCTGTTCGAGCCACTTACTCGATATATATGTACTACACATCAGTCGATGTGGCTGCTGGTGATTGGAATAACTTTTAACATCGTCATACGATGTCGTGATCACGGGAATCGACTGTTCCGCCGAATAAAGCGAACAAGCACCTTACTATGAACTGAATACCCTTTCAGACCTCTAACCTAAAGTACTCAGTTTGTGGTAATAAATGTTGCGTCCGCGTCTGTTGATGACTTCAGTTATTTCATTCATTGACTCTGACGATAGCGTTGAGTGCTTCTCAAGACAAAAAAGTATGTGAACGACCGAAAAACTGTTTTATTCGCGCTGGTTGGTTTTCATCTTAACTTGACTGTTCGAATGGAAATTTATCCAGTAAACTTTCGTTTCTGTTTCCATCACATGTATCCCAAGGAGGTCAGCATGTGGTTTAGTTGAATAAAAACTGAAATAGATTCATGCTTTCTCCATGCAGCCCATCTTGCAGTGTGTATATATCACACAAACTACAGCATGCATGAATATCCGTTGATTATCATTGCCACAGGTGAAAATTACTTCTGCCGAAGAAACAACCCATCGAAAAAATGTCCTGTGTTTGAACGTAACAGGTGGTAGTTGCTAACTTTGTTCACTGGCTTCATTGTAAACAGCCCTTCTGGTATAAAGTGAACATCTTTAACAATCAATAGCAGCTTTCGTATTTTCGAAGACTTTCGAAAAGTAGCGTCACACTCGAATTCCTCTCTTCTTGAAGCTCGTCAAAAGTGCATACTCTCGCCACGGCCACGGCGCTTTTGGGGCAACTGTGCTGACCACTGCACCATTTGCCTCACATTAACCACGATTAATGTTCTGATTGTCTGGTCGTCTTCAGAGGAGACATATTAACTGTTGTGTCAACTCCACCATTAGGAAATTCCCTCCATTGCATTCATAGAAATTACTTAATCCATGAACGATATGTTGATTCCTCATTAGAAATGGGGAATTTTTGATTAATGTTCGTTGAACACTGCTCACAAATGATTCCAGCTTTCTTCTTTACATAAATTTCTCAGTAAGCCGCTTTGGAATGTGGCCGAACATTTTCATATCATATTTTAGTTGTGTCTAATCTGAGACGAGGAGGCTAAACGCTTGTAATCATACGGTTTTATGGCATCGAACGCTGAACCGAATAATTGTTTCCTTTCTATCTATTAGTGTGAAACACTTTTAGATAATATTACTATTTTCCTTAACGTGTACTTTCCCCTCATTTTATATCAGTCGTCTGTATTAGTACTTCACTATACTGAAAGCATTCTTGATGAGACTGAAATATTAATCTTCCGTACATGTCTTCTTTGATTGGAAAAGTGTTCTTCTTGCTTCGTTCTGTTCACATCTATCAGGTTTCGCGAGATTTGAATATCCTGTCCTCCAAAATGAAAAATGTTTACTCCTCCTTGAAAGGAGAAAGTATCGCTTGAGCAGTTAAGCTAGTTTCTGTTAAGTCGACTAATTTGATCATAAATGGCAACCAAAGTTCCAGCAATGTGTTGTCCTTGATCACTGAAGCTTGCTCCGACTATCTTTCATGAGCGTCGGTTGCTTCTCTCATCTGTGTTAAGTAGCACTTTCTCTGTTTTTGCTGCATTTCTTGAAGACTTCCATTACTCTATTACATTATATGCCGTTACTCAACTGCTTGGATCATTTGTCTATAGGTTGGCATCTATTTTTCCGTTTGATATGATGATTGCCATAATATCTGATGACGGCTTTTAGCTACACGTGTATGAACTTGTAACGTCAGCTATGTTCGTCACAGTTACCTAGGGTTTACTTTCCTGCGATGATGTAGTACAGGAGACTGTGACCCAATATTAGAAGACGTTTGAAGAAACGTACGCATTTTCTGACAAAGCGTCATGGTTGTGTTGGCCATCTTCAGCTGCTCGTTATTGCTCTACTGAATCCTTCTGAGGTTGTGGTGGACGCTTATTAGTTCGCAGATAATCCGCAAAAACATCGATCTATTTCAGCTTATAAGGAAAAGGTATACAGCAAATTGAGAAACGTGACAGAGTGGTCGATTTACCTAACGGTCGCCCCATCATGTTCCTAGCGAGAGGTTACTTTTTGACTGGCGGCTTACCTTATAGAAGCTTGTTTGGATTTTTTGTAAAATCCTACTTGTCAACTTCTACTTTACGTTCATTTTACGTTATCATACGTTCATCGTTTCTGACCACTCAACTTCCTAATAAGTCCAAACATGTCAAGTGCCAACTCCTTCACAGGAAGGTGCTTACTTGACTGCCAGCTGACCGTTCGCGTTAGCTTGTTTTACTGATAACACTCCATTGCTTACTATGAGTAATTACACTACATGTTAGTTGAATGACTCCAGTTATCACATTGTATATTACATCGTACATTCTGAAGATGACCTAAACTCGGTCCACGCTGAGATTTGTGTGAGTCTGTCCAGCTGATCGAGCTATAAAATTACATCGTGTGCTATATCTTAGTGGATGGCTCACCTAAATCCACGCGATGTTCAAGGCCTTTTCTTTACGTTACTGTCGCTCCAGACGACACCAATAGTTTCAGACCTTTTGGTCATATTCCTGAACGTAATAGCGTCCTCTCTAATGGATTTACTCATTTTGAACCCCTGTTATCTCGATTTCTGTTGCACCAATCCTGTCAACTCGGCTGTATTAGGCCTTTAAGCAATCCGCTTGTTTACGTAACATTACACTTACCATACATGTAGAATGTTCATTTTACTTGCGTTGCTATTACTGATTGTGATTTTATCTGTTTCCACAAGGTAAAGTTCTAAACGACGGTTGCCGAACGCGCAGTGTTTTCGGCTGTTCATTCACAGCTCACTTGACTTCGTTTGTTGCAGTTGGTTTGTCAGCGTTTGGCCCATTCTTTAGCTTGGCACTGGCTCAACAACTATACCTATTAAAGGCAGTGTATTGCCATTTAAGAACGGTTCAACGTGAGAACAACACTGCTTTGGCAACCTACGCACATGAATCGTGGTGATGTACCCCGTAATCGTTTTTTTAACCCATCTACTTCCAGATGTCTGAACTGCTTTATTCTCCAATTAGTCTGTAATCCTTTCACAGTTCTTAAAAACTTACCACCGAATCTCCATCTGGTAGTTTGAAAATCTGCCTCTTCCTTTCTCACGCATGCAACTTATTTTTTTGGAAACCACAGTTTTTTCATCATTCGCTTGTGCACACGTTGTTCACTATTCAAAACACGTTTCACATCTATTTACATTTGAAATCAAAAACTGATAATTCATAAATCACACTTGTGATAAATTATTTTCCAGTTCACTTTCTGCCTTCTGTCCAGATTTCATCTTTCATTCGTGTGGATGATATTTTTATCTGTCACCATCCGGTTACGTTCTCACGCACTTCTTCGGGTACAAGCCAGTTGGTTGAACTATTACTCATGAGTAGCCCTCGCCTTTACTATTCTTATTATTATTATTATTATTATTATTATTATTATTATTATTATTATTATTATTATTATTTGTATTCCATCCTTACTACCATCTTACGTGGAAATTAATTCATGATTTCCTTGATACTGACTTCTTGTCGTGTAGAGATAAATGATTGTTGGTCTGTTTAAGCCGCAACACAATTGATTAAGAATATTATAAATTGAATACCGCTGATGTTCAGTCGCAGATTTCGTATTCGTATATAATTTTTGTAACGAGGAATTGATAGAACGGTTACTGTTTCTCTTCGTTAAGCGATCAAGCAACTGAAGCATTCATCACAGACGAATTCGGCTAAGGGTTTGTATATGAGAATTTTGTTATGTCCTAGTTTAAGGTTACTGATGAATTGGTTTACATGATTATCTGATGATAGCATGGCCAATCTGGACAAGGATTTACTCTAATGGTAGGTTTTAACAAAGACAAGATGCCGGTCTCGTACATTTTTTCTAAGATTCACTCTGAATGTAATTGCCGCGATCAAGTGTGTGGTGTTCAGTTAATCTCAACTCACCCTATTACACTTTGTCATAATAAAATCGAACCAAAAGATTCGGGCGTAAATTTATTGTGTAGCTTTCACATCCAACTGGCTTATTCAGGATTGTTCTATACTTGTTTTCTGATTACATTAGAATTGCTGGAGATACTGAAGCACATTTACCATCCCTCTTTTCAGGATGTCCTATACTTATCCTCAAGTGGTGTGTTATTTTTCGGTTAGTCTAACACATTGAATAATGGTATAAGTGTCCCTCTTTCATCATCTTTTCCTCATCAATGTATTACGGTACCTCTTCTCATCTCGTATCTCTGCTAACTTTTTTTATCTCTAGTTGAGTTCGCTTCAATTTATTCCCGATTTCGTCCTAGTTTTGGCCAAAATCACTGAAGTTATCCTCACCATATAAGTCTCTGTTTTTGTTGTTGGTTGTTTGTTGATCTCTTTTTATGCGCAGTGTAAACATGAGTTTGTCGACGCTGTTTACGAGTAACCTTTAGTATGCATCCGTCAACGACCATCAAGCCTGTGAAACCTGAGAATTCCCCTGATGTGGATATCGTCTGACATCTAGAAGAAAGACGAATATAAGAAGCGGCTTACTTGATTCTGTCCTAGTTGTCTTTGTCAATTAGACCGCATCAAAAAGAATGATCACGTGAGTAATGAGGCTGTATGCCTGGACTATACGATCTGTTGGTTCAGCGGTAGAACTGCTTCGTTGACCGAATCACGTACGCAGCTCGCATTGCATCAGGCGTTATTCATTAAATCGAAGGAGGTTTGAATAAATTCACGATATGATTAGATAACGGCTTGTCTACGGATTTTCAAAACCATGGCTACCCTGTTACCTGAATTTGATGGGTATTGTTTGCCCAATGGAAAACTTGTTGATTATCATCATCGCTGGTAGCAGATGTGGGTATGGGTTTTAGTTCAGTGCTTGCCTGTGTCTAGTTGCTCACCACATCTTTCATTTTCAATATTCGAGCAATATTCCTCATAATTATTTCAAAATTGAACACCACCCACATTTGATCAAAGCTTTCGCATTCAGATAAGCCTTTCGGCTAGCCCACTTCGAAAGAAAGCACTAGACTCGCGTTTCGCTCTTGTTAGAGCTTATCACTAGTGCATCTCCTTGTTTGGAGCGGAGTTCGCACTCTGACCCCCGTACTTTTGAGACTATCGTGTTAACCACAACACCAGCAATTTCACAGTAGGCATGACGGAATAATCAAATCCAAACCCTCAGCCACAACGTTGTATGAATAGTGTTCAGCTCGCCCGGTCATTTCGAAAAGAGAATGAACAGCATCACTGTTCAAGTCGATCGATAACCCCGTAATCAGAACTTCTCAGTTAGGTTGAAGTTACTGTCTTCATTGAACCAACTGAGCATGGTTTGAATTAGCAGTGAAGGTTCAGGGGTTTATGTTTTTTGAGTGTGGGTAGTGTTCGCTTTTGAAGTAACTCATTTCCCCCGACCTTCACTACCGATTGTTCATAGTTGGTGCTGTCACTGGCAGTTGACACTGCAGTATTATCCGCTTAGGCTCTACGTTATATACGTCTGCATGTGTGGTGAACTGGAGAAGGGATTGACTGTGTTTGTTTAATTGTGACAGACACACAACACAAATCTCCTAACCTCGTAATAAAATTTTAATCAATTCACCAGCTACTCTAATCAATATGACGAATTTTCTAACTATATGAACACTGAGTTCATGCTACAATTGGTTTGAACTAGCGTTCATGCCTGTCTCCATTCATCATGCCGTTTGTTTGCAATTAGTCAAATATTTTCCCTACTTTTGGCTTCGTGTGTGTGATTACTGTTAGCCGGTACTGAACATTATCGCCTAAACTACTGATCTAACTCCATAAGCGCTGTTTTACAAGTCAGCCGAAAGTAACTCCTTTTCACAATCTGGTTGCGTTTCTTTCTTTTCCACGGCCGAGGGAATTTCGTTCCTAAAGGTGGCTGCTAGAAATATATCACCCGAGTGTTATATACGATTTCAAAATGATCGACTTGGGAAACACTGTGAGTTTGTTAACTGCTTAGTAGTATTCTTGCCAACTATCTTGGAGAGCTCATAGTCCAAGTCTGTTCATATCTACAACAATCAGCTCATATTGGTTTACGGACGTTGGTTTACTCTGTGCACTTTCTGTGCTCCACCTTTCATCGCACCTAGTCAACACTTCTCATGCAAGTTCAGCAAACATTTACTAGTCTAACGTGCAACGAAGTGGAAACAGGCTTCTTTTCAGAAGGGAGGGTCGCTAACTTAGTTCGTACGTTTGACATAGAGTGTTGTTTTTGGTGTTGCACTGCGTCGACTGGGTTTTTGTACTCAGTCACTCAACCCTTGATGATTACGTCCTTTTGCTATAGCCGACGAGTTTGTGGCCGTCCATCAAAATGTGTGATTACCTTTTGACGTTTTCTAAACTTCTCCCTCCGATCTGAATATTTCATTTAGCGAAACGGTTCGCTTACATTCATGAATATCTTCTTTCTTCCTTCTTTCATTTTACTATTTGTTCGTGATCATCGCTGCTTATGAATGCAGTTGTATCCAATTGACAACCAGCCTAGTTCGAAGTATCTTCTGCTGGCAGTAGCCTCGATGTCTGACAACACAGTTTTCTGGTTTGTTTCCTACTTAGCCTAACTGTTCTAGCTGTCTTGGGTGGAGCAACCTGACCCCCACCCGTCCGGCCTGTACTTGCATACCTAGATAGGCAGATTCCAATCACATATTTCTATCCTGATACCGTGAGTTTGGATATAGTGCTCCCAAACACTTCTATTTTGCTGTACCACGCCGATTAGTGGTTGACTAGCCAGTCATTACGTGAAAGATATTATTCTTCCGCTCCAAGGTAGCTTGTCACGACTAGACACAACACTTTTGCGCAGCAACTTCAAACCTGACCGATAAAATCGTTCATGATGTTTTTGGTTGCGTATTCCGGACTTTGAAGATCGGATACTGAAAATTTTATTCTCATGAGTTAAGAAGTCTTTGATCTTATAGATACAACAGTTGGTGACAGGTATCCCACGGTCTGCTTCAGATTCGAGCGAGTTCGGGTGCTCTCTGAACAACAGATGCAGCTCAAGGACTTATTCTTTGAGATCCGGTTTTTAATGATGACAAACAATCATGCATATTTTCGAACTTCATTGGGAGTTAGATGAGTGAACTGCATTTTGTTTGGACCTCGGGTTTGCATTTCGGATTTTGGTTTTGAAAATACGAAGACGTCTTCCGTTACAGTTACGTCGATAAAACAGCACATTATGTTGGCAAACTCCCCGTCGTTTGACAAGCGGTTCTAGGGTTCATAAGACCGGTCATCAAACTATCTCCTGCATGTTAGACACAAGTCACATGATTAGGTAACCACAGCTACCGTGAATCTTACGAGTTTGAGATTAATACACAATTATTTGATGAACCGCAGGCCGATTGGTTTGCCTCATCAGCCTATATTTTTCAATTAATTTGAATATTATGGTATTGTCTTCTTTCTGTCTCTTCAAGACTTGTGAATATTCGGAATTCTTTGTAATCACTTCCAATATATTCTACACCTATCTGTCCCTCCTGTAATCTAATTCGATCGTCAAACTTACGTGTTGCTTTCAATAGTGATCAAATGATGGTCCACTTTTGGTGTTTTTGCGTGTCTTCATTCTGATCATCTATCTCATCCTCGTTTATCTGCAGAAATCATTATTGCCTTCGTCGCCCACTCTGCTGTGTATATGCCTATCGCGTGCACTGTTCTATCTCATCTCTACTCTCTCTACCACTCTGATTCTACTCATATATTCTATTATGGAACAAATTTCAAAATTTTCTGAAAGAAACAAGTTAAACGTTATCCTTTTTCTGGGACTTCCATCTCAATAGTTTTTCTTTTCACCGGATTTTTTACGACACGAAAACTACGTTTTTCCACAGATTTTCTGGCTTAAATAGTCTTGCGTGTGATCAACTACTCTCCCTCCCCCTAAATTTCTTCTGTTCCAGTTCATGCTTAATTAAGTTGTGTGCTGTAGCTGAGAACTATTAATCTGCTGAGTCCAGATGATTTGTTGACATATTTGATGTTCTTTATTACATGTGATGTGTACATCTGAGGAGCTACTGCCCTATTACTATCTGGGTCCAGCTCAGAGTCCTCGGATCTAACAGTGCAGACTACGTAAACTTTGGGATAACCTGTTTACTTCGTTCAACAATTAACATTCTGCATTTAATATCTTATTCTGATCAATCTCTAGATTTTCGGTCTGAGCTTCACGATTAGTTGTATGTATCTGTTTTTTTGGTGACTAGACTTGTGCCGCGTGAAGGGGCACACGTTTTTCTTTCTATGAATTTATGCCAATTCTTCAGACTGGATGCAAGCATACATTATCCCTACAGTCGGCCTATTTTTCACTTTAGCATGTTCCGATGATACCGTCGTGTGTTCTGTTACCACATTTGTTCGACTCAATACTAGTCTGTGATGTTTCAAATAATTTATCAGTTAAACGACCTACCTGGCTTCCCTGGTATTGTTTTATATCTACACAGTAGTTCAGTTCATTTTAGCGCACTGTGGCAGATATGATAAGCAGCCAGAATTATGACTGTGGAACCCCCAACATTGTGAGAAGGTTCACATGGTTAGATATTCTAACCCAGTCAAATCAGTTGACACCCATAGACTATGGTAGTTGGAACACACCGGAGCAGATTATAATCGTTTCGGACGTCTGCAAATGTAAAGTCTCGCAATGTGTCCGTTTCGTGTCCTCCCTACTGTGCTAGTTTCGATATATTTATTGCGTCTGGTAGGACAGTCTCTTAAAGGCTCTTTGGGTCATCTTAAACTGACATCGAATCAAACGAAACTTATGTCATAGCGCGCAAAAGTGCTACTGAGACACATATATAGTGTGATCCGAGCTTGACAGACTTTATCGGAATCTCAGCGCTGTGAGGAGGTTTGCACTGATGAGCGTCTCTTCCGAATCGAGTCAGCTAACTTTCACTGTATGCCACTGACTTATGCATGCGTTCGCCAAAATGAGTGTGTGCTCTGTATAGACCACATCTTTCTTCTGCATCTTCTCAGTATATTTCATCTGCCGTCATTCACCCGCGCTTGTTGATGCAAATCAGTAAAAAAGCTTGATAGCGTAAGCCCTCACGCAGTGGTTGATCTTCACTTGTATGTTTCTGTTAGCACCCTCATCCGCTGTGTTCCAGTGCTATCCGATTAGTTTAGACTACTTTGGAGTTATGGACCAGTACCAAACAAATTCACTGAGGTACCTCAGAAGGGTGATGTTGGTACACGCAAAATTGTTGTCTAAACACCTTAACATGAATACCAAATAATCAGTACATTTGCCAAACACTTCCCAACTCCCGTGGTATTCCCGCTCGTTTAATAAACAGTGAAAATATGACATAATTTACACCTCATGGTTTGCATAGCAGTGTGGTGGAACGAGCTGCTAGGTTGTCTTCTGTTAACTTTTAGGCTCCCCGGTTTGATTCCAAAAGACTGTGAATGTCGCCGGTGGAAACAACTGATGTATGTCACGAGAAATGGATATCAGTGTTGAGAATGCTACTATGCATTTTGTAACCCTTTATAATCATCTTTATCTTTTTAAGAAGAAATCTATTTTTCCCCATTTGTCTTGTTGCTTTATTGTTTATGTCGTGGTTTTTTATTGGCATTTAGTCTATCCTCAGATTTGTGCGAAATACGTGAAAGCAAATAAGGACACTGTCATTTCTACCGCGTTGAATGGTTTTGAAATACTTATCATTCCTGTCTGACCTTGAAGAATAACCGTACGGATCTGCCATAGCATGTTTTGTCCATTGAATTTGGTCTTTTCTGGATTGCAGTTTTAATGGAAATTCACTGTTTTGTTCTAGAATATAACGGTATTCTTGGTTGAACCAGTAGTAAAATTGTCTTTTCTTCCTTTGATGGGGTGTGGTGTACCGTTTTGGGGGCTTATTTTCCTATTCCTCCCCAACTTACGTTCTTAAATGATCAAGTAATTTTCCCACTCGGACGTTCTCCAAGGCACAGTTTTTTCCCCTCACTCTTTTCGTTTCGTGGGAATTCAACACTCGTTCTAAAGGAATCGTTTCTGATATCGCCTTCAGGGTCCGACAATCAGAAACGCTCCCTATACTTGCTTCCCGCAACTGTGTTTTCCCCCCGAAGTTCCTAACTAAGGTAACGTACACGTCTGATTGTGTTTTTGCCTATTTTTCATTCTCAAAGGAAAGATTGGTCCACAGCTTTTTACTGGCTGTTCACAACTGAAAAGGCGACAGTAACACTCATCGCAGGTATCAACCAATAAATTACTTCCGTGTTACAATAGATCTTGATAGAAAGTGGTCTATTTGACGAATGTTCTTCGCTGTATTTTGAAAACTCTGATTTCTTATGTCAGGTCTGAGATCCTTTTTGATCTTTCATAATCAAATATTCTGTTTTGTGACTGAATACATTTTTTTGCATTAGTTCTGTTGCTCTCCAGTTATTCCCCTTATGTTTTTAGCCAAAGACTTCATAAGTTTTCCTAGATTTACCTAATTGCATTTTTGTTTTCTGATCCCATCTCAGTGAATTTATTGTCATTACTTCTTTCGAATTCTGTAAGTTGTTTGCTTTCAAATTGTTGTCGGATTCCTGTCATCTGGTGCATTCAGCTTGCTCATACTTTTAAGTATGTTCAGTTACAATTGTGTATGCCTCAATCGTCCCAGTGTACATTACTCTTGAAGAGAACACAAAGCGGCCTCTGTTTGAGGAAGGGGCAAACAAACATTCCATTGCGTTACAAAGAAACACGCCTTACTGTCTGTTTATGTCTTCTTTTTTCTTGTTCAGCCCTCAAGCGTTGTTTTTTCCGGCAGTACATTTTGATATATCAGTTGACGACCTTCGGTTGTCTTTTCCATGCTTCCGACTTCTTTACACACGTTATTGTTTTACACATTGTGTTTCCTTCAAATGTTTCTCACTGCCCTTTTTCATCAACCATGATATTCTCATCCGGTTGAAAAGTACTGGACCAGATTGAACTGTTCGTGTGTACCGTACAGCTGCACGGTACGGACTGACCATCATTTGCAGCTGTTACTGTTCTCGTTTCGCCGCTCCTTGACCACACATTTTTTATGAAGCTGGTGCTTGGTGTATTCAGCCAGCAATATATTCTACGCAATCTGTTGCTATAGAACTGTTGATTTGGAACAATCTAAAAGTATTTTCGCATACTCTGTATTTCAAATTGAACATCACTCACAATTGATCGTAGCTAGTGCCTTTCCATACACTTTCAAGTCAGTCCCGTCTGAAAAGAAACAATAGACTCGAGTTTTGCTCATTTTAGAACTTGTCAGTAGTGCATATCCTTGCCACTGCCCGGACTAGAACTCCGGCCATGATTTCATAAAGCCACCGTGTTGACTGCTGACGAGCTTTAATGAGATCGAAATTCGAGTATAGTGCTTCTTTTCAAAAGGGGGCTGAATGGCAAGTCTATCTGAACGCAAAGGCTACGATCAAATGTGAGTGGTGTTCAACTTGAAATTAACCAAGTCCCCGACAACTCATCAGTACTACTCTATATTGTCAGTTTTTGCAAACTTCATGCAGGGTATATGCGTCAACATCTATTTTCTATACTTACTCCTAAACGCTGGTATAATTTCATTGTCCGAAGATCGGCAATTTGATGTTTTATTCTTTGGCAAGAAATTTACTACTACTGAAATCAGTACATATGTGAGAACTACAGTTGTACATTTCAAGCATTTTAACTATCCGTTGTCCTATGATATTGCTGCTGCGACCCTACTAGCAACCGATGATCATTTTAAGCATCATCCACTCCTTGCTGTCCTCTAATTACTACACACTGTCTAGTGTGCGATCTTTAGCATTGAAGCAATAGAGAATGTGCACTTTTTCAATCAACGTACGTTCTGTTATCACACCTGCAGTGCTACGACATCCTAATGTTCGTCAGCCTTTCTTTTACAAAGACACATTTGCTTGTTCATTTTTTGTTCTTATTCTACCTATCTTCCTCCCCCCCAACTGTCTTCACGTGTGTATTGGGTACTCATCTTTCCACAATCGGTTTGAAGGAATTTTTGTATGCGAACACAGGAATAGAAGACAAAACATTGGTTTTTCTAATCTCTGTGTGATTTTCCAATTTCTGTATAATGTACCAGTTTGGTTGCTTTTGTTCGTTTTATCCCTGATCTTTACCATGGTTGTCGTTTCGACGCCATACCTCACATACGTGAAAGATGATTGGTTTGCCTGGCTTATTGCTGTGCTGTGAACCAACTAGCACATTGATCATTGTTTTCCCCACTAGTTGATGTGTTCAACACATCTCAACTGATTTTCATTTAGATAGACCACCACATCACACAGGATTAATTGGCTTAGGTCACGTAGTTGGACGTAGTAGTGTACGGCGCTGATGAAGATTTCTGTTTTGCCAGTTCTGCGTATGTGCTGACGGTTATTAAACAACTCTTTGTGTACCTGTGTGTGGACGCGTGTGTGAATGGATATTTGGATTTCATTTTTCGACTCTCTGTGGGTAAACTGTGGATTACGACCGATAGACTTGGAAAAACCAGCTGTTGTCCCATTTATCGGTCCGGCACTAACTTTTTCCGTTCTTAGGCCCGTTGCATGTTTCGCCCACTTCTTTCTGGCTGCGATTGAAGGCAGCCTTCGCTGTATATAACATTTAAAAGAAGCACACACTGGGTAGTGAACGTTTTTATATGACGTTTCAAATCCACACTAAGATTCGTCATCAATTAAGTAAATGTGTAGGAATGATATTGTTCTGCCGCTCACTTGTTCGTCTGTCGATCTGTTTTGATTGTCTCTTGTCTCAGCTTCAGTGTTGCTAACGTAGTGACTGTATCTGTTCACGTGTCAATTGAATGATTTCTGCGAATAGAGGGATTCCAGCACAAGCCATTCTCCTTTGATTTTTGCCTGCGCGATCACTTTCGCATGATCCATATTAGCCTCAGTGGTGCTCGGTAGTGCCGTAGTTATGATCTAGGTTCGGCTCGTCGTATCGCTAATTTGTGCTTGTGCACGCGTGTGCGCATCTGTTTGCCTTTCTCTCACATACTGTTGATCACGTCCGAGACGTGGAATGGCGTAGACTACGCCATGTGGTTCTACACCATCTTTAGCGTTCAACAAAGCTGAACGGAGTGTAGAGTTTCGCTTGTGTGATATTTGAATGCCCAGTGGTTGGATAACTGTGCTGCTTCAGATGTGCCTTGAACATATGGCAGTATTTGTTGCGTTTTTGGATTCTACATATTCAGTTCTTGTGGACCGTCTGAAACCACTGGGGTAGGCATTGGAAGTGAACAGACTGAACAGACGTTCTCGTTCTTGCTTTTTGGGTTCGGGTAAGCTACAGTGCGTGTCCGCACATCGAAATAATGTTTGCACGCAGCTTTTAAGTTGACAGACTGGATAATTGCTGTCGAATCTGAGAATGACGTCAGTTGTTGGTTTCGGGCTTGCCATCAGGTCTTCTTATGACCGATGCATCGAATAACGCTGTGCGTGAATTTTCTTTCTCTTTGCATGTAACGGTGTGGTATTCAGGCGACTGTGGAACTGGTCAAGCTGATTCTGAGATAAAACAACAAATATGTCCTTCATATGTCGAAGTCACCCTTTAGGTTTGCATGTGTGAAATGCTTCAGCTTCGATGTGCTCCATCACGGCGTCTGCAAGTAATCACGATATAAATGAGCCTGTTTGTTTGTCTCTCTTCTGCAGGTCGATTCGGCCGTCAAATTAAAGGTAAGTCCCATACAGGACTTCACCAACTGAATCAGTTCTTCCGGGAAAAGATTCGACGCACTGCGGAGGCTGTCGTCCTCATTTGTCCATAGCTCCAAACTTTATAACGCAAGTTTCTTCTGTGTTAGTGAAAAGCAATGTAACATCGAAGGAAACCAATGGGTCATCTTATAACTCCAGGCTTTTAGTCCGCTTCAGGAAATCATCTGTGATGTTCGCGTCGTGATTCTTGTGAGGTAGACATGGTAGGAGAATGCGAACTGAACTTCGCTAGTTGGTAGTTCGCGGCCGTTCTGGATGCAACGATTGGTCTCGATGATACTTGATCTTTGTAGACCTTTGGTAGCCTGTATGTTCGTGCACTGGTCCCTTGATAGGTCTAAGGTATTCAGCTTATTCTTTTGTGAATAATTTCTTCTCCCTAAGAGCTGTCACAGTTTTGGTGGTAAGCGCTCTCAAACCTCTCGTAGGTTTTCTTTTAACATGTTCATACGTTATGTGGTCTTTTAGAGGATCCTTCACTTTGTTTTCATAATCTTGTCTATTCAATACGGTTTTGCTGTTGACTTTGTCTATGGGTAGGATGACGATCTAGTCGTACTTAAGTGTCCTCAACGCTCTATTTTTATTAGCTGTTGATATGTTTGCTAACTTTCGAATATATATATTCTTATCCAAACTATTTCTTATTTGCTGCATGCTTTTCCATGTTTTATCTGCATTTTCATCCTCAACCGGTCTTCAATGGTTCGTTTCCGCCCTCTGGAAACCGATTTCCTCCACCGTTTTGTCACCTGTTGCCTGTGATATGTCCAGACATTTTGAACTCAAACTATGCGGTCTGAAAAATTCGTTCACCAAACTTCGATTATATGTGCGGTGAGTTGCATTTGTGTTCTGTTGCTACTTCCACACTTATCTTCTAACCTGATTATTTCATTGGTATTCATCTGTTCAGTTCTCGTTTATCTTGTTTGACCGGGTTGAACGTATGCACTCGCATATCCATTCTACATCCAGTCACAAACTACACTGCTTTGTTACTAACGCCAGTATTAACGATTTCCAACCTTGATACATGCGTGCAGGTTTAATTGGTGACACACGTTCAACTTTTTGTTCAGTTCCATATTGATAACGACGCTCATAACCCACTCTGTAATTAGTAAATCATACATGCTTAGACCGACCCGCGTTTTCTTCATGGGAGAACCAAAGTTGACGTGACCCTTGTTTATAATAAGGTTGCCATTTAAGATCAAAGCAGGAAAATATGTGAACAGTGACTGTTTCATAATTACAAGGACACGTTGGATTCGGTGTACTGGCGAGACTCAAGAGGATATACGAATTCGGTTTTGTTTCAGGATTACCATTTGATGTCTGTTCACGGTACCATTGAACCTGCTTATTACTTTGTTCTAATGAGTAATTGAAGGTACCGACCGTCTTTGTGAGGTAGCCAACATTCTTTACCAAACCCCGGTTGCAACGACTTTGTGGTTGGACCTCTCGACTTCTTTATAAACAGGTTTGACTGTATTATACACAGTTAACGTTTTCAGGTTTGAAACAGTTGGTTCCCTTGAACAGTTTGAACAAAGCAGTTAGACCTCGAACACTGGTAGATGCAAGCATTTCGTATTGACTCGTCAGTACCAAATTTACAATAACATGGTGCGTTTTTTTTATAGTAAACAACTAGAGGGGTGGATAATCAATAAACGGGTTAGGGTAGGTCATTAAGTCTAGGGAAAGGTTTACCAATTGACACATCTGTTAGCAAGTGATGAAAAAGTTTGAATCAGCTTAGAGGGAGAGAAGGAAGTTATCTACGTCTCAACCATTTCGGGTAGCCTTCTTCAGGAGTGTTATGACTTCATGGTTGCACATTTCTTTCATACTACCGTTGGTACGGACATTTTACAGTTCACTGACCACTGTTCTTCACCAGGCCAGACAGTCTCTTCAGCCGAATGTGTTCAGTGCACTTCTTTTGCCAGTCGAGAAACCGACAACCACTGTACTGTAGCAGATTTGGACTTAAAAGTTTTCATGTTCGGAATGCAAGCCATACACTCGCCAACTAGGCTACTGCTTGCAGCCTCAATCTACACTCGCAATTTGTGTACTGCATAACAAGCGGCGGAGTATCACTCGTAAGATATGCATACCAGCAATATATATGAAATGGGATTATTGAACGGAGTTGCCTACAAAGTCTTAGCAGCTTAAAAAAAACAGGCTGATGACCTTCTTGCTTGTTGTTACGATGTTCTCATCACACATTGTCAATACTTCGGAATCATAGGTGGTCGAAAATAGGCACTCAGCGAACAGCTGGAGTAGACCAGAGTTCGCGTACGGCTATATAGATTTATTGTGTCGTCTGAGACGCTGGCATAATCACGTTCTGAAAAAGATTGAATATATATATATATATATATATATATATATATATACCTTGCCAACGTCACAGATGGCATAATTTGACAGGCACCTTCCCAACTTTGATTGTGCGATTTGTAAGCTTATCAGACATGCTGCTAATGTTGTTACAGTTCCTAAGTCACGTTGACTATATCTTCAACCGTTGCAGGAATCCAACGTGGAAATTCTTTGTGCCTTGCAGCGTTCCATGCTCACTGAGTGGTTTTATTTAGTTGGCAAGCTGGACTATTTTAAGTAAACTTTCTTAATTGATACACCCGAGCCCATTTCGAACGGGTTGTAATTCTCGCCCGAAGACGGTTATGACATTGTGCCAGTTTGATAGCATTGATCGCTAATTTGTTTTTTAAGCATGTGTGTAGTATGGCTGTATTTACATAAAAAAGAGAACAGATGAATTGAACATATCGGAACATTTCGTAATTCACTGCTAACTAATTGTACTTACTATTCTCAAGGTCGTAAGTTCTTGCTCTGGTTGTTGTGACTGCTACTGTCTATGTTTCGACACCCTGACTGTATTCACCTTGTATGTGCCTTTGTGTGTTACGTAGCGATAAATATCTGGTCATCCTGCTTTGCCTGTAAGATTGTTATTACCGCCGTTTTGCCTGGCGCATCGCCACACTACCACTTTTACATGGCCTCTTATGACAGACAACCGCCTCAACTGTCAAACCTAATCTTCTTCCATTTGAAGAATGCCATATCACGACTCTGATCTGCCTTCAACGTGGTCATTAACCTTTGTGACACTCTACCTCTTCTGAGCGTTCAACCAACATAAAACTGCGAATACTGTATGATCTTAGAAAAATTCAGTGTTAACTTTCGTTTTGGCTCTAAGTACGTTACGTCATCCCTTTTTATGGTTTTTTCAGGGCGTGGGGTATTACTGCATACATAGTTTTCGGTCGCTTCAGATACCGTTCCTTTTCTTCATCGACAAGATCCGACGAATACAGGCCACAATCTGGTCCCTCTTTTTCTCCTTCTCAAAATCCTGCAGTAGCGCTTCTCTTGATAATCGTCGGTGGTGAAAAAGGGCCAGACGTAATCGATTTCCCAAACCAATCGATTTACTTGTGCTACTTCCTTGCATACATTTGTTCAACTTGTCGCTGATTGTCATCTTAACGTGAGCACACCTCAGCATTTGAAATAGATCTGTCTTCTATTGTTGGCGAGAAGGTTATCACATCAGGTTCCTTTCTAATCAGAATATACCGCAATATTCCCCAACACAAAATTCAAAGCACAGTGTTGCTTCTTGGAAAGATGGCATTTTGTTCTTACCGGACCCGTTCGATAGTAGTAAGTCAACTTAACCTTGTAAGAGCTGTAATGTAGGCTTACACTCATGGTAGACACCGGGGGTCACATGCACATTGTTCTTAATGTCTTAAACTACTATAGACTCTCTAAAAAGAAATATGTCAAGTAACACTTGCTTACAGATTGTTATGATGAGCATAGAACAATCGTTCAATGGTGGAAGTTTGAGTTAAATAGTAATGAGATAAACAGGTTCCATTACTGTAAAAATAAAAATAAAGAACTGATCGTCCAAAAATTGTCTGACCTGCAACAATGTGATTACACAAAGACTTTCAGGTTTATTAGATCCATACATGGGTTTACTATCGATTATTCCGATCCAGTAACTCATGGCTAACAGAATAACACAACCACTTTTTTCGTTCAGCTCAAGACCGAGTTAAGAGGTGCAATATGTGGGAGAGTTTATATCTTAAAGAATGTGGTTTGGTTAATTCATCACGTTGGGAAACTACAAAAAGGTGCTCGGGCGTGATTTGCTTTTTTCTCATTTACGCAAAGGGAGCTTTTGCCCCCCCCCATTGTAATCATGTACTCAGATTTCGGAGAGAAATCTGCAGTGTTGATCGTCGCGCATTCACAACTGAAACACGTGATGTTTGACAGGGATCGTCCACACGTCCAAGTGATCATTTGCTGATTGGTTCAGAGGACAAAACCGTTGCTGGATATATGTTAGAACGTAGATTAGCTTGCCCTAAATCCGATACTTGGACAAACCCTGAAGGGTCCGATATGACTCCTATACCATCGTTCCCAGGATGGTTAGGCACTTAGTCACCTCAAAGTCTGTTCTATGCGGTTTTTGGAGGTTTGTCTCATCGCTAGAGGAACATTTCGTACCTCGTAAAATTATTTACTGAATGAGAATGTTTCCTCACTGTAAGGGCGCTATATTACCGATTTGCTGATTATAGATTAGACTGATGTTTACTTCAATATCCTTGTGTAATCCATGTGAACAACCTATTAGTTGAGGTTTTATGTAATCACATAGAAAACCAGGGAACACTGTTTTACATTTATATTTAATGGGGGTTTGGTACATTTTATGCTTGTATATGTATTAAGTTGACCAACTCTGTGCGCATGTCAGATGCAGTCAGCTCTAAAAGCGTTTTTTTACTGGATTGGTTAGTTTTTAGCTATACGCAAAAAGCGATGGACATTACACCCACACAGCTCTCGAATGGACCAGTAGGCTGCCTCTATTCGTACAGTACTTCATTATTGACTGAACTAAACACAAACCATGGGTTTGCTTTCTTTATTTGATGTCTTATCTGGTCTACGTGAGCCTAGCCTTGTTTTCCAAGCTGGGTCACTAAGATGTCCCTGTTTCTCAAACGTGCGTGTGTTTGCGTCTACTGCAAACTCGTTTGCCCTGGTGGATTGTATACACGTTGTCTAACATTTGTACTCCAGTGACTCAGAATAGTACGCCAGCAATACATTATTGTGTATTTATGAATCTTCTGTTCAGTGTACCACCAGTACGAGAATGTCTTGTTGAATGCCCAGTGTGTGACTGGATGCCTGGTGTCGACGTTGCGTCCGTCACTCGCTAAGGAACTTTTACATCTAAGGAGATCGGTACATGTTGTGGCTCAGTGGCTGGGACCATAGTTGATTCACATTGACGATATTCATGATGTATATTTGTGTTTTGGAAATCGATTGTCTCCATTAGTGTAACATCAGAGAGGGACTTTACTAGAACTAATACAGTGATGATATACGTGGATTGAAATCACGATAACAATCAATAATTAGTTAATGCGGAATTCAGGACCCTTTCTAAGCAACAAGGGTAGATGAGCTTTGTTCGCCGGCTTTCTAACGAAAGACGAGATAGACACGATTCAACATCGTAGTTATAAATTTTGACGAACCTTGAGCTCAAGTCAATCAATGAACCAATCAGTTTTGTGCGTCTGAGTTAAAAATCAGATAAAGTGGCCGCCAGTGTTCTAATTTGTAAGAATTTTAAATCCTTTTTTTCCCCCAAAATGTGCAAAATTTCTTGGAAAATTGTTCTTCTCAACACATATAGTTCAAATGATCGAAGAGAGAAACCAGTGACAAACACGTTTTTATACGTGTTCCCTTGGCCCACGTCAATCCTGTCTATATGGGTCCGTATTTAAAAACACAGTAAAACTTATACATGTTCTTGTTCCGTTTGTTGTTTTTGGTCTGTTGCCACTCCTATTTCATTCTATTCAATATCTCGTTTTGTTATTTCCGTCTGTTTTCTCATTTTTAAGCGACATTGTTTTGTTCTCAGACATGTTCAAGATTGTGGTGAAACATCACTCAATGAGGCATGTGCGTGCGTCTGTAAATCGGAGTCTGTGCTCACATTTCGGCGAGATTTCCATTTGAACGATTCTGTCCGTTTGGTCTGTTTGTTTTGCCACAGGCTTTCACCTGCCATTCTCGCAACAGTTGAGTCAGTTTCCCTCATTGGTCGTTCGTTTGATTTCTAATGCTATCTACGGTTTGTTGGTCATGGATATCAACTGTTCCCCACGACTACTTTTAAATACTCTGTTGGATGTCGAAATAATTTTGTCTCAGACTTGTCCACCTGTGGATGTGACGAACATCCGCTCCCGCTATCCTTTCCGCCAGCGGCGAAGTGGCTCATAACAATAAAACGAGAGATCATGATACCTTTATGGTAATCACTACTGGACAAACTTCATGAACACCCCTGATCTCTAACTGGAACTCCCGATCTAACGTTGCTGGATGTTGCCATGTGTTTTCTGCTTGCATTTAGAGGAATGCTTACTTTTCACATCAATCCTGTTTTCCTCACTATTTTTTGTGGATTATTTTTTCCAGAGCTGCTCGTCTGTTTGGGTAGTCTATATTTCAAGTCAAAGTAAAATCTGATTTAATGTATTACTGTTTATGTGCATGTAATCTATGCGTGCGTACCTATCTCTTGTTCGAGGTCACACAACTACTAGTTTATCAACCAAGTTTTCTCTTGACAGGTGTGAACTACTGTTCTTCCACTTGTGTATTTCTCTCCCACACACGCGTACTCAGATACCTTCACTGGGTTGAGCAAACTTATCCCAGTCTGAGTCACTCACCGGACTTGGAGAACCTTCTATTCCGGTGTGTGCGGGATGCAGCTCATTTACCCCAGGTGCAAAATGACGAGGACTTCGTGAACATGTGGATTCGGCTGGCAAGTTTGTTCTGTGTTCTAATTTGTTGCTTTTTTACTGGACGTGCAAACGGTTTACTTTATCTTTTGATTCGCTGACACTTCGATTGTATGTCGATGAGCATAACCATTTTCCATTACCAAAAACCACGTAGATTCATTCTCAAATCGTCTGTTTGTTCATGTTATTTTTCTTCTCAGTCCTACTGGTACCTGAAAAGCTCGTGGTTTGGTAAACAAAATTTTACTTGACTTCTATTTCGGAAGTTGTTAGTTCGAGTCATATTCCAGCTGTCGTAGCATCTTCTCTTGAATCCAAACGGAGTTAAGATCGGATACAGCTGAATGTTGATTCTAGAGTTAATATGACAAAACGTTGCTTTCACATGATCTCCACTGTTCTTGCTGAGAAAATCTGTAGTTCGTGAGCTCCCTTCCTTATTTACAGACTGTCTCATTCATTGATTATTCTCCTAGTCGATCATAGCTGAATCCTTTTGACTGCGTTTCATTGTGCACATGATGACTGGTCTCTTTTTTTGTTTGAACAGTATTTACGGATACAGCTTTAGGCAAGCAGCAGCACACAGTGACTTCCATAACTCAGCTCGCGTAGTTGGTCATGCACCTTGCACGCTTGTGATTATAGTCAAGTTAGCTTTAACTCTTCAGCTCGGATCTGACGTGAAAATAACCGAACAATGTGTCGACTGTCTAAATCCTTACAGTCGTACTTCTCCATCGTTTTACTAACCTTTGTTGAATACCATTCAGCCTTTCATCGACTGATTTTCATTGGAATCTGTCGTATCTGCTGCCACTCCGCATAGCTGGTTACCATACCCTTAGTAACATAGTAACTGGAAAACAAAGTGAACAGCGCAATCAGTGTGGATTTGTTGCATACTTTCTCACTTTTATTCAATCGTCCATGTTCGCGAGATCATCAGTTTTCATACGACTGCTAACACTTGCAAAACCGGTCACTATCTCCAATCAACACACTTCAATACTATCTCGATCTCCAATATCCCAGTCGTCCCCGTCCGTCTTGTCTACAGTATAATTTGGTCGTCCACTTAGATGAGGTTTTCACTTCCTTCACTGTAATCAACTAAGTCCTCCACTCCTTCCAGATCGTCCACATCTACTTCTAGTTCATTCACATCCCCCATTAACATTACAAGAACAGACGCTGACAACTAGTGCTTTTAAAACTACAACAACAAACGAATCCCGCTTGAAAAAGCAAACTTTCTCGAACCTGCTCATACTTACTTACTTAGACTTAGTTGTCTAGTGTGGCCTCTCCTCCGCTCATCAGCACTGTCCTGATGGACCGTCTCACGCTTCTCCAGCGCACCAAACTCAACTTCCAGACAAGTTCACAACTCGCTTTGCGTGATGCAACAGATGCCAATACAAGCATATTGAAAGTTCAGGTGGGTATCGGGTCGGAGGCTAATACCCAGGACCCAACATTGTTGGATTTAACCCGCAATACCCACGTCATCTCCTCTTTAAAACGTATTCATAAAAGAACTTTGGGTTATTACGAGAGTCTAACGAAATGGAGCCGGTCTTCCGCACCACCGCCATCAAGAAAAAAAATCGAAAGTTGGCCCCGGTCATATACTGTTGGCGTTATCGCAGGCCCCAGTGTGAACACACAGAACCGGGACTGCTGTTCAAAGAAACGTGCCTCGAGAACTATCTAGATGGCGGCTGATGCGATTCTTGCTGCATTAGACAAAAAGATTGTTGGTTTCTTGACATCGGTAAAATATTTTTAACCGGCCGACGGCCTATATATTAAGTCGTGATAATATCGCCATGCCTTATGAACTCAGTAGTACTGTTGTGTTGAGTTCATCTCAGTTCCTTTCCAGCCAGGGCAACAAATAGTGTAACTTGCTGGCTAGGGCTTTTGGTTAATCAACTCTATGCTAAACTGGTTATGACTACCGTCTGTTTTATAGATCACTACTCATAAACATGCACGGAAACCATTTTGAACGAATTATAAAGATTAGAGACAGAACGTTTGTCTGGGGTTGTCGACGATAGATGGGCTGACTCAGACAGAATAACTATGTGTGAACGAGAAGTTCAAAACGCGTTATCATACTGTGGTGGATTATCAGACCGAAGTTGCGAGTATTCCAACACTCGACGGAATACCTCAATAAGGAAAAGGTACGTCCAAAAGTCCATACTGAGCGGATCGCGGACAGCATGGGCAACCGGATTAACCATCGCTCAACTGGATCGGACCAACGGGCGAGATATGGCAGACAAAATAGGATGGACGACCAGACCGGAGGAATATCTCCACACGGCTGTAGAATACGGTCAAAGGCCAGAGTGGATACATTGCGGACAACACGAGCGACCGGACGATCCATCGTTCAACGAGATCGAACCAACGGACGAGGAACGGCAAACAGAACACCACCACCCCACCCACCCCCCGATAAAAGGCGTAGGTCATACACACACCGGGCAGAAGTGCACATGACATGTGAGCGGTGGTGGTGTTGTGGACTGGAGTTCTACTTCATAAAGGCTAATGCGCGCGTAGCACGGCAACTGGCGCGTTGGACAATAAAGATTGTGCTTCATTGGGCGTTTTTTTGCCACAATACGGGTAAATCATAAAAGGTGCCCAGGTACCATAGTGTGTGGCAAGGCATCATATGAGAACATGACTGCACTCCAACTGAATGCTTTGTCTAACAGATTCTGTTACATCCCCCATTGATGCTGCTCCGAATCTTTTTATGCACCACTATAAGTTTATCACGGATGTGCGCCAACTTTCTCACTACGCTACTGACCGCCTTGCTAGGTTCTCAGCTATTGACACCGCATGTGAACGCAGCCGAGATCGCATTCATTTCTGAATTATCCCACCTCTGTCCTCATTCTGATCTTATACTCATTTCAATGGCCTCCGTTTCTGTTAGCAGCCTACATAACGTTATTCTTTTATATACCAGTACCCTTCATTTCTCCTGGAAGGTAGACTACCATTTGTTTTCCTTCGTCGGGGCAGTTGCTTTGAGACAACCCTTATTTTTCACGCCGCTGTATGCTTTGGTTCACACCGGTTCCACTTCCTTCCCTTCACCTCCTTTAGCATTCTTAAAGCATATGATCTCATTTTGCGTGATTCTCTTTTACGAACTGCTATTTCTTTTGGAGTTCCGTCTATCTTCTGTAATTACTCAACCATTTACTGCACAAATTCATCTTCACTTTTCGATAGTGTCACGGTCACATTGAAACGTGAGAACTGTCGGGGGCATCCCCCTTCTCCCTTCTCTCCGTTTTATTTTGAATGAATCTTTGGAGAATTTATGTTGTCCTTGAATTTCTTTTACCGGCCGTGTCAGCCATCTTGTATTCACTGAGGACGTGCATTTGTACGACCGACCTGTGAGCGCGTTTGGAGCACCTGATCAAGGATCCCAGTTTTTCTGTCAACGATGTGAAATTACTTTGCAGCAGACAGTCGGCGTCAAATTACAGTCGTTAACGAAGCCTGCTCTTGCCCAACAAAAGTTCCTACCACCAAGGTAACTCATTATAACTACAACAGGTTGACTTGTAAACAGTATCCATTCAACAGGCGAATGTGCCCAGTCATGTGGGTGTCATCTGTTGATGCTTCATGCTCAAAGTGGACTGATACATTCAGGAACCGAAACCTAGTCTTCTGGCAGCTTGACCATCAAAATCATTTCGATATAGTGAAGCCGCACTCGATTTATCATAAATGCCCTGCATGTTGAACGGTGTTTGTTATATATTCGGACGATGGTGTTTGAATGTATTTTCTATTGCCCAATTTTCCGTCGCAGTTACAGACTTCGTCATCCATATCGGTTGTACCATTCTACCCCCCCTCTTTTATCATTCATTTTCAATCGTCCAACACTATCGAGTATACATAAGTAACCACTTTCAGTGTCTTTCAATCTGTAGTGTTGATGTGACCGTATTGTTTATCATTTTCTGATCCTTCTAGATCCAATGTTTTTTTTATTTAAGCCGCACGTTCATTTTGGTTAAGCCTTTGTGCTATTTTAGCTGGAACGAATTTGATGATGTTGTATAACAATCAGTCTCATTTGTGAGTAGTATAATACTCACAAGCGACTTTCAGGAGCTAATGGGCAAGCCTCAACGTCAGGAGGATGACGTACCAGAGACGACTGTCGGAATAGTGTGTACGCGCTATGAGGGAAGTGCCACTATTGCGAGGGACAACGTACTGCTACTCAATATGTGTGAAGGCACGTCAACAATGCAAATGAGTGTACTTGTTTGTAGTCCCATGTTTTAAAACAACTTGTAGGGAAATTCATGTAATAAACGGTTTTTCAGACCAACCGTCTTTTGCGGTCACAACATTGGTAATTATTTTTGTGCAACGGTTAGTTATTCACTTATTTTTCTCACTTCTTCTCCAGCCATTAAATATGTACTTTTCCGTTGTGACTTATTCCATCTCAGCTGGATGTCAGCCATCAGTTTTGTGATTGCCATAACTGACTACATGGTGTCTTATTTTTGTTTCACAGACGGAATATTGCGAACGACCGACGGAGCTGTTCGAAATGTTATTTCGTCAAGGTGTTGGTACCATGTGTGTCAAATTTTACGTAGCCTGGGCGGACCTGTTGAAATCACAACATCTTCTTGCTCCAGCGGCTGCTGTATATGCTCATGGATTGCGAGCGGGTGCACAACCACTTGCATTACTTGAAGACCATGCGGAGTGAGTGGGTTGTCACTCTCCCTTTACGTAACCGTTATAATTTTATGTGGTGCGTGTGTTTTTACCTGTGGATCTCACAAATGTTTTGCACATCCTTTGTCTCTTTCCCTCTGCCTATTCATATATTGGATGTGTTATTATCGACGTTGTCTGTCAGATGCACGGCTGCGTACTAATGTCCCTGTTATTTGGAATCTTTTTGTACATTTTTGCCAAACCTGCCGCCATGCAACCCTCATGTGAGGTTCCCTAATGAACTCTGTGACATTGGCTAGTTTGCACCTAACGTAAACATTTTGCTGGACTACTTAACTCGCCTACATATGAATGCTCAACTATACAAAACCTTCGTTTGACAGCACTCCACGGTAGCTCATGTGAATCAGTTTTTAATGATATGCCCGCATGACTTACACCCGTTGCACGGTGCTATCTCGATCGCATAGCAGCTATTTTGTTCTGCAGCTTCATATGTTGACCTTAACTGTATTCATATGAAAACTCGAGCGGGTACCTGGTGTCTATTGTACATTATCATTTCAACCATTTACGTGTTAGCAGCTAGCTACACATTCGTTGCAGGTGCAGAATGTCGACGTCAGAGCTCAGAATGAGGCCGTATTGCTTGTGAAAACTCTAGTGCATGGTGAATAATTCGATTTTGTTTTTATACTGCTGCTTTGTCCTATCGCGAAAGTGCTGAAAGCTTTGTTTACGAAATACATATTTTTGTAAGGTTAAGTTACCACTGATTATATTGACTGCTTTAGTTTCACTCTCTAACATTATGGATGAAATTGCTAATGTTGACGACATTCTTTTTCATGCATACATGTCCATTCCAATTTGACAGATCGCTCAACAAGTCTTGCTGAACTCACAGATCCCTTTTCTTGTTATCGTGTAATGGTCACTTTGACCGTTGCCACGGTTAGCGAACGGCTGTTGATTTTGTTCGCCTAGACCATCCTTGTAGTTGTTCTGGAATTATAGCCAACTCGGTCAGCACTCTCACATTGCCTCATTTCCTTCTAAACTAACTCGTTAGCTAAACCGATTGACGAACATGTTCGCAACTCACATGATGTGTATCCACCTGGGATGTAGTGCGATTTGTCTTGTTCTTTTTATCACCGAGTCATACGACAGCACACACGTACGTGTTCATAATTCTTGGTTGCTTACATAAGTCACCTACTAGTCTTTACTAGTGGCCATTTTGTGTCGCCCACTTTTTCGGGGACGTTTGCATACTCCATGTTTTATCAACAGTAGTATCCATAACTGTACACTTACCTTTGATGACCTGTCACACGTTCTTTTTACTCCATTTTCCACTTATCAAATGCTACGTGCCAGCTATCTGCTTAGGTCATTATCGCCATTGCATAACATCAAAGCTACATGAAAGCTCACAACTGTTGCGCCTTGTTGAATTTAGGTTGCGTGGGTTTTGCAGAGTGCGACTGCTTGTGAAATACATTATATTTTACGTGCGTGATGTGCTGACCGTGCTAGTCTGACTGATTGTCGGAGACGGCTGCCGCAATTTATGCTCTTTTTCTGCTTGTTCCCTGTTTAGTCTGGGGTTTAAGGGACGAGGATTTTTTCATCTATGCGGTTAAATTGGATTCCGACTCAACCTAGATTTAAGTTTAGTTTTGGTTCTTTTGGCAGTTTGGAAGCAGTTTCTGCGGCCTTTCAAAACTGTCTACGAATCATGTATAGAAATTACCGTTTGTAGCCATGTTGATCAACACAAGTGATAACGTAATGTCACAAGTGTCACGTGCGTGGTGAAATTTATTCATTTATGACTACCTACTTGTTCGCTTTCCATCGTTATTACTATCGGTAAGGAACTATTGCGTTGCGAGTGGTCACTCTGAGAAAGAGAAGATCGAGAACAGTGATGGACAAATCACCGAGACAAAATTGAAATCTCTTTTATTAGAACGGCAGAAAGATAACCTCGAGATGCGAACGCCAGCGACGTGCATTGATGGACACTAGCGGTAGAGAATCTTAGAACGGGAGTCGCGTTGACAACTTATCTTTTCTCCATGATGAATACCGCAATTTTTTGTTATTATTCAAGATGGTGATGGTGGTCATGGTGTTGTATAACATGCAGCTTTGTTTGGGAGTTGTATACTGCGTACATTCGGGGACTAAAGAGAAGGTCTCAGCGCGAGAAAGACGAGAGACCAGAAGCGACTATTGGAACAGTATGTGTGCGCTATGGTGAACGTAGCGCCAAGGCAAATAATAACGCACTGCTGCCAAGTGTTTGTGTAGGTATACATCAGCTGTGCAACTGAGTGTACATGTTCGTTGTCCTACGTTTTCACATAACCTGTAAGGGATTTCGTGCAATACACAATTTCACACACCAAGCATCTTTTACGTCTTTTGTTTGTGATAACAACCTAGTTTCCTTCACAGAATTTCAGTAGACAAGCTTGTTGTTCTGGTTTTAGTTCCCTGCTGTACTCGTACGTTAACTTTGTTTGATGTAAACAAATCGGGAGGGATGGTTATTCTGAACTCAGGATCCATGCGATATTTGTATAAAAAGAGGTAACGCAATCGTGCGCTTAAGACTCGGTAAGACATGCGCACAAATTACACAACCATGAACCAGAATAGCGCCGACAACATGGCAGCGTACCGTTCATTTGCATTACTTTGACGAACCACGCCTCGCTTATTCAACCAACCAAAATACAGTTCCACAGAGCTCGATGTGCTAACCGAAAAATATCAAGCCTATTCCCCTTGGGATGCCTACTTTTGAAGACTTCGATGCACACCGTATGCATTTGACCTGATTGGCTCGGATGTTCATAGGGAAGAAATTTAAAAGTCAAGCCGAACCTGATCAGTGTCGTTTATGACCAAAAAGCAACCGGGCATGAACATCGTCCAACGAATGATGCCGTGATTCAAGGTGATACTATTATTCATGTACTCATCTGTGCCTAACCCCGTTGTCTGGTTCCCACAACTTGTCTCATCCGACGATCGTCTCCATCGTGACTAACACAATCCATTTTTCTGGGTACGACTAACTGTAGCAGCGTGTTCACACTTTTTCGTCCAGCGAAACGAACGATCGTATATGGTCGTCTATGCATACCGAATCTTCTAGTCAAATGCTCACATTTTATTTGGCTACCCTATCGCTGGTCTAGTTCTGCCACATTGGTATGTCCATGCGATTGCGAAACTCTTATCTCCCGGAAAAAGTAGAGAGGCTCTCCAACAACTTTACGGACTCAGCCACCATCGATGCAGATAACTACGGTTTTTCTGCCGCATTCGGCTGTAAACATTCCTTGTCTTCACTTTCGGACTAGTACTCCCCGTTCTCTCTACATACGCGTCACTTGCAACAGAGGGCTTCCCTCTGTCTTGTTGATTTTTCTTCCAGCCATGTTTTTTGTGTCCAAGATGCCGAACAGCTTTTGGGCGATCTGTGACAATCGCCGCGGGTGGCTATTGATATTTTTTTTTACTCTGTTTCCATAATTCCTTCGGGTTTACGGATGGGCTTGTCAAATGGCACACAAACAAAATTGAATATTTTAGTCTGTTTAACACGAACCGATTAATTAATGATTGCTCTTTTATGTTCGCACACGAAAAAAGAACGTGTGCAGTTTTTCTTGTCACCATTCCCAACTTTTTCTGGTCTACTTTCAGCTTTTTCTTATACTCCGCATGTCAAGTGTTTGTTAAAATTGTTTGTTTTGGTCATCATCTTTACCGCGAAAATTTAAGTGTGCTGAAACGCAAGTAATCAGTGTCCTTGCTAAATATACTGGATTGTGTGGGTGTCGCATAGTGTGACTGTCATTAGGTTGAATCATTTCTATACGTGTGTGTTGAGCTGACCGTTTCGATTTGTCTGAATGTTGGATACAGACTGAACGAGCAATCAGTAACGTTTATCCATATCTCTTGTTCATTCTACTAAAAACAGTAATGGATCGCAGATAATGTGTAAACTTAAAAATTCTTAAATGTTTAGAGAATGCAGTGTTTCATCGAGGGAGGTTTTAGTTGTCTGACTTTCCCCGTGGTGTGTCCTCCTTTTGTACAAGCTACTTCTCTGCAGCGACCAGTTTTGTGAGAAAATGACGACATTCTATAAAAGCTAAGTGAAAGATGCTAAGTAACTTCTACTTTGGTCGCCATTTCTAGTTGTGGATCTCATAGAACAGCCATTGTTGTATTTTCCCTCTAGTACGATACGGTTTTGGTGTCCGTTCACATTACAGTTGCCCTCCTTCTCATCGTCAACATCATAAACATGACAGACTGTCTTAACTTATAGATACATCGAGAGAGGCGAATGGAATATAACTTGGGTCATAACAACCTCATCTGTCTCTAGCGTTTGACATTGAGGTGCTTAAACTTTGCAAGCGAATAACTTACTTATTACTGAGTAGCAGATAGTATCCACAACACACCTTCCTCGTTGTTTCCACTGCTTCATTTCATTAAGATAAATTAATCGGAAGGTGACAACATTCATACCGCTTAATCTGACTACCGTCCATTGTCCCCAATCTCTCTTTTATCGTGAACATTTTTACAAAGACTTTAGTTTGGGAGGTGCTTAAGATCTTCTGTGATTGATCTACTGGTAACTTGCCATTTTACGGTTATGAACCTCACACGGGTTTCAGGTCTCAGATTGTGTGGACCTTCTGATTGCAAGAACAGTTCACCTTACAACAATCTGAGCTGGTTCTTCCTATTATTAAAATGGACCTTGTCATAGTTCATTGGTTAACAACTTCCCCTATAGTATGATAGAATATGACCATCTAGTAACGAACTTGACAACAATGTTACAAAAACTAGAGTGTTATTAAACCGCTTCATAACACTGTCTGTTTCTGTGAAATGTCACACTAATGACACTCGTGAAGGCATACTGAAGTAGTGGCCTGTTTATACGCTGTCTGCATCCAATACAGTGATCGATTTCTGTTTTCTGGGAGTGGTTGCGGTAGCAAAATATCTTATTGTGTGTAATTCAGAAGTTTCCATTGGACGGTGATTTCCAGTGACAAATAATGTGGCCGTTATTCTTGTTAATCGTTCACCGTAGAAGAGCGAGAAAGAAATTTAGTCATCTTCAGGTTCACGGCCTACTTGTATACAGAATAGCGTACATGCAATTCAAATTTGTATCAGCTTATGGTGTACTCTGCTCACTGTCTCACCGTATCCCTATTCAACCGAATGCTATTCATTGATGTATCGCTTGACCTCGATCAGGATATCTTCAAGAGTGGTCAAATCACACTTTTGCCTTCCCCTCAAGCAGCCAGGATGATTAAAACCTGACCCAAATGTGGCACATTCTTCCCGTGTCTGTGTACGTCCATGTTCTTTCTCGGTGAAACAACTGTAAATCGCACCCGTATCCGTAGACCTTTTTCAGTTTCGTGAATGTTTGTTAGTTACGTGCACGCACACTTGAAATTATACTTGCACCTTGGACTGAATTTATGTTTCATATTTCTCTTGCAATCTGTAATCGTAACCTTATGACCGTCGAAATTGCCGTACTACTTGCCTCATTGGTGTTGGTTTGTTTCTGTGTTCTCGTTCATATCTCCAGACAGGGCTCTTGCTCCTTAACACCTCACCCCCTCTCTTCTATCACCTTCCAATCCCACCCACATTTGATGTGGCTTAGTTTTGTTACGCTCGCTGTTGTCTACATGGTAACATGGGTGGCCTGATTCTATATTGTGTGTGCATGTTAGTTCGGGCCAGGCACTTTCTGGATAGTATTCTGATTTGCTTGATTTTCTGTTCTATTACCAGTGCATCCACTGAGTTGGATGAAAATTTAGTTTTGGCCGGACGATCGATCGATACAGCTACCTTGTGCCTATCACGATCTGGCCGACAGTTCACCTCTTACTAAGTGGTAGCTGTGATTTGCAGTTGTTTCAAGCTATACGTCTCTCACATTTGTTCATACTGATTTTGTGTTCAGCAGTAAATTCTCGAGTTTCGCTTGTCGCGTAAACTTAATCAGTATTGCATGTCTTTGTCCGAATTGGGGTTCACATTTTTCACTCTTGTTTGTAAAACATACTAATGGACCTCACACTAAGCAGGAATAGGCAGCGCTAGGTAAATTAGCAATCGTCCAGCAAATCATCAACGACAACCTGGCTTGGTGGCCTTATGCACTCCTGAATTCAGTCAACTACCGTGATGTGGTGCGCTGGAATATCTATGGAAGCAAAAGGTGCACAACCATCCTTAGTGTTTTGCATGAATAATCGATTTGTTGCCAATTCTCAGTCTGTCATCAGATTCGTGAACAATAACGGTTGTAAATAATAATGGACTGGTTTTATTTGGCATGTTCTGGTCTATTCTTGTTCTAGTGGGGTTCTCGGCAAACGGATTGAGTGCCATCCATCATTCCAGACGTGATAGTCACTTCATGCCTATCCATCTATAGATGTACATTTGTTGGCGTGTTTATGTGCACTCATGTTTACAATCGAACGACCGTCATGTTCTTCACCATCCCGGCAGGTGCTACTCATTTTTATGAGTCGATTTAGATCGGTTCTATGTCAGTCTGCTATGTCTCACATTAAGGCACCAAGTTCGAGATTTGGCAAACCTATCTGCCGATTGTATTCTGTATCGCGAACAGTGCTTTGTTTCCTGTCGGTACATGACCGCAACCACGATATTGTTCGAGTTTCACCTTCACCTACTGCTTCCGGGACCAATTCCTAATCTTCATTATAGACAGCAATACCTTACTGGTTAATAGTGATGTCGTTGCATGTACGAAAAAGCAAATGTCAGTCTAAGGGTAAGGAGTAAAGAGATATTGTGGCTTACGTCACAGAACCCATGTGTTTAATTTCGAACAGTCAACGTCAAAATGCCTACATTTTTAGAAAAAACAACCGAATAGAAATTGCTTCATTATCCGTTCTTGTTTTGCAGACGGTTCAGCCATACAATAGTAACAATCACATCACTGACCCTGTCTAGCTTTTGTCCCCCGTAACGTTTCCAATCACAGACTGTGAAACATCTGGTCTCCAGTCGTTCTGTAGTGCGGACCTCATTAGTAGGTCTTTTTCTTTCTTTCTGTATATCAATCCTGCGTCACTGTATCGACGAGGATTACTCACTTTTATCATCAGCTTTTGATATTCTTTGTAAATGACCCGGCTATCTCAATGTATGTGCATTTTTTAAAAGATTTATGGAACGTGTTCCATTCTTACCTTCAGTCGTCCGCTTTCTGCTTTTGTCTTTGGTTATCTCTCAAGGCCATCCGTTGTGTGTGATTGACCACAAACACTGATGGTCTTATGTGTGCATGTTGTTTCCATAGTCCATTTTGGCCTGTCCCTCTTCACCTCTGTAGAGCCACCCTGTGCACATCATCCCTTATATTTCCCGAAACGATCCTGATACTCAAGGCATATTGCCGTTGTACTGATTTAGTTCTAACTGAATAGACGCTCTTCCAGTTCCCAGTATGGCTGCTGTATGATGGCCACTCTTCGAGTCTCCAACACGATGTGTTCGTTTCCATGCGCTGTTAAGTAACTCGCCATTGTATGGTGATTTTTTAGCCCATTCATTGAAGTGCCTCATTGTATTTTGGCTCAAGTGGGCTGCTCGTGTAAAAGAAATATGCAGGGTAGTATGGGTAGGTTTTTTTTCTGTAAAACAGACAACCGGATCTCTTTTGACAGGTGCTGTTAAGCTTGTTTGAGTGTTTCAGTTATGAAATACAGAGTTGCTAATTACTCGAGGATTCTCGTTGTTCATACAATATTTTGCTCTCCATTTTCCTGGTACCTTAACCACAGTCCAAACACTACACAAAATGCTCCACTGTTGTGTAGTTATTTCATTAACTGCACCCTTTCCGATTTACCGAAGCCGCTTAAACAAATTTTAGTGGGCTATCGTCATACTACTATTGATAGGCTAGTAGTAGATGCCGTTACTGTTTGATTGCCGCAGTCATCTGTTTTGGCCTGTCTTTCAGGGATGAGCTCGGCTTCTGAGACTTCTAGAACGGCTCAATATATATCTTCCTCTGCGTGTGCATGCCCAGTATCGGTTAGTTTGTTCTCAAATCGTCAAGCTTCTACAAGTTACCGTATATGATATGTAGGCTTTGATTTTTGTACAAACCTCACAGCTTGCTGGTTTTTCAATTCTTTGGGAAAGCTGTGATCGGTTTTGCTTGATTTCTAATTCATATCTTCTGGATATCTTTTTTGAGGCATAATTCGTATTTATTGTAAAGAGATTTATGCTGTCTGTCACTCAGGTGATGGTAATCAACGATGAGGTTTTGTTGAATTGGATCGTTATGAAAAGTTCAACACTTCAACGTTCTTGATCTACTTGGTCGATAACTTGTCAACTTAGCCCACCGCTCTTCATAATGTGTACCTCTAAGTGACCACTGAAACCGTTACCTGTGCAGCTCATCATGGTTCCATGATTATCTGTGTTTAACTTCGAGACCATCGTGTTTACCTTTTGTGATGAAATACGACTCAGTATTACACTTTAACTGGAAACTAACTTGCATCTTTACTGGTGAGAAACTGTTACCGAAGGGGCTTCCTTGAAGGAACCATTTGGACACTGCTAGTATTAGTTATCTGCTCTTTTCCAGTTTGGCGGTGTTGTTTATACCAAACAGAAAGCTGTCAACCACGCTTGTGGCATAAACGTTATTGATAATGAAATTGTTCAGATATTTCAAGCCGGGATGTTCTTCATACCAATTTATGTGCTCCGAGAACAGAACAAACTTACGAACAAACCAACACAGTATGGTGAAACCAGGGGCATGCTGACGCCTGCAATTCGGTTTTATCTTAGCGCCTAGCTTTAGGTAGTAATAACTCCTGTATTGTCGTCAACTGGTTTACTTTAGTTTTTCGAACCCCATTTTACACGTACCAGACTTCAACACAATCAGAAGCCGTGTGCTTTTTTTGATCAAATTTGTGAAACAGAACAAGGTAATTTCCTGTGTTCAGCTGTCTACACCTGTTAGCTTTTCTTCCGCCTTCATTCGTTGTTTGTCTCACATCCAGTAACCAATTCTAAGCCATCTGTTTTCAAAAGCACCTGGCGATTTTTAATTGCCTTTTTGATGTTAAGTCGCTTGTTTTTGTGATCACGTGCGTACCATCACGTTCGCCTTGAGATGCAGTGAAAGTTGGGCGTGATGTTTTCAGTCTCTTAATTAGTTTCAAACTACCCTCTGCTTACTTGTCAATGTATGTGTCGACTTGTCTTTACCATGAAACACAACACGTTCATTATTGTACACGTTGTTTGCTGCTGTCCCTAGAGACATCGCCTGTTCAACGAGCTCGTGTTGTTTGTTCGTTAGCGCTTATTTAATAAACCATTTAGCTCATTTGACAAAGAGCCGTTTCTTGCTTCCACAATGTATGCATGTTCTGTTACTGATCATCTGAAGCAGCTGGCTTTGGTGACTTAGGACCTCTCAGTGATATTTAACTGTTGATTATTCTGCTCTTCAGTCAGAACACTTATTAAAATTGCGTCTGTATTGTTATTCGACTGTCGCTGTCTCTGCACACTGATTACACGGAAATTTTAGCAGCTCTTCTGTCCTGCGTATGTTGGAATACAACCTGATGCGTAACCCGTTGATCAAATATTTACAATGTCTTCTGTTGTCGTCATCATCGACGGTAATACATCAGTGATAGAAACTGTTGCTTGACTATCATATGGTCACGAAAATACTACTGTGCCTAAACGAAGAAGAATGCAGAGATGTGTCTCATTTTCCATCAAAGTTTTCATGTACACTCGTACTTTGTGTATCCCAGCCGGGAGTTCGTTGCATGGGTCATTATTCATCTAGACCTAAAATTGTCGGACTGATTGTCGAGCGGCGGTTCAGTCACAGTTGGTCGGTCGTTTGTTTAAAGTAGATGTCCCATGGCGGGTTGAGAACAATACGACCATCCACCTTGCCGGCTGAAGTACCTACTTGTTATCACAGTCCGTTACGGTTACAGTCATACGCGAACCCTTACACCTCCTCTGGTCACTGTCGTGCGCATTAGGAACAGTAATCGCAGTATCACCACAGTTGTTTGTACATACCAACTGTTCCAGTCTAGTGGACCTCTCACTGAGTGCATAAGTTCACCACCACTCTCCCGTTAAACTAATATTAGTAATGCCAATCCGCTCCTAGCGAGAAACAAGTCACAAAGAAATCTCTCTCAGATGTTTCACTTCGCCCATGCATATATAGAATATTGTATACTGTTCGATGCCGGTGAACATACCAGAAATGAGCGAGGATTAATTGCTGGTCGAACATTTGAGCAAATTAAATAGAAGCCAACAGTGAGAGGTCAGACATGACATAAACCCGTGGATGAACCGGCCAGTACTGCGTTTAACTGAAAAAGGGAAAGGGTTAAAATCTTGTTAGTTTAAAAGAAGTTTGTGGACTACTTACCAAGGTGAAGTGTTTCATTGATTTTTAAAACATGTGATGTTGGATGTATACAAAGATGAACGTCCTAAATCTGACTTTTACTGTTCGTTACGTCGAACTGTTTTAGGTAGCATTTGTGCGTGAAATTTAGACAAAACGGTTAACGATGATAATTTGTATCAATACATTTTGCCGTCATGGGGTTTACGGTTTGCTTGTTGGTTGGTTCCGAAATGACTTTTGCCCAATTATCGTTATCCGGGCACCATCTACTATTGTGCTGTATTGGTGGAACTCTTGGAAATTACGTTTATGTTTCAGGTTTATGACGCTTTCGTTAAGTTGTTGTAAGCGACTATATTCACTGACGCAAAACTTGTTTTACAAATAGTTGTCAGTTTCTCTTTCCTCACGTTCATTACTTGATAATGCAAACTCGTGGCCCTGTTGACTGATAGTGCATTCGATGGAAGATTTAGTCTTATCTCATTGTACCATTCGACTGACGTGCTTAGCGTTTCGTATTTTCGTGTTTGCTCTGTTGGAAGTTAGACCGAGCTGGATTCGGTGATTCAACAACGGAATAGCGGACTGGCGACTTGATCGTTTGCACACACACACACACACACCTTGCGGTTCGCTTCACTGGTTTACTCGTTGAACACTGATAAGCGAATTGGAAATCGCTTGACATTAATACCGTAATCACTGATTGTTCAGAAGTGGATTTACGATACATGATTCTGGGTGCCAAACCGCATTTTACTCAGTAGATGATTTACGCTCATGTCTACTTTACGAATTGTCCATATGCCAACAGTTCCGTAGATTATAGGTGTCATTCTCACGGTTATATTCACTTGGGATCTAAAATCTTTCTTTTTCTAAAGAACTGATGGTTTCATGGATTGCAAGAAAGCATGTAAATGAATCGTTTTGGTCTATTACATGATAATGATCGATGATGAATTGTCTCCTATTCTGGCACGGCCAGATGGCGACGAGTGGATCACAGAGTTGGGAGGGCGGTTATCGTGTCTTTAGTCGAACTAGGCATGATTCAACTGCCTCAAAACCTCCAAAGCGTAGACAAGTTAATCTCTCCTAGAATGTTCACAGCTTGTTCGCTCTAATCAAGAGGTCATTCTGTTTTCACTTTTCCACGTTGGGTAAACCATTCCGATGGAATAAGTCGCTATCAAACGGGAGCATGTATCCGTCAAACTCTCCACTGTTCCACAGGAATATGTAACCATAACCTGTCACTGTTGTTTCGGAAGTACATTTTTATATTTGACTGAACTAAAATTTACTGCTAATGAGTAGTTTGGCAAATGTGATGCTTTAGATGAGACTCAATTGTGAAAAGTCAAGTCTTCGGCTGGATTCGAACCAGCGACAGAAACACCATGCCTCTACGCGGAAAACTCTCTACCAGCTGAGCTACACAGGCACGTCGGGAGCTCAGGAATTTCACATTTGGACTCGATTGCCCACCCGTCTCACTGTCTTATGGAAGTATACACATATTGGAATATTACTAATCTCGAAATTCTGATAACGGTTAATGTGAAAAACGAATGAAGTTGATACGAGTAGTCATATGGGTTTACTACAAAGTATTGACTATAAGAAAGAAGGAAGGATTATTTGTCCATTTTAAATGTTTGTTCGTTCAGCCTTCAATGCTGTTCGGTCCAAGATCTTCCGCCACCTATCAGACATGTCAGAACCACCGACTCTGTTTACAGTGTGTTTAGCCTCTGTTACTCTAGTGGTTCCGCTACTAAACATTCCTTCTTGGTCCTAAACCCTCGTCTAATTACCACCACAGTTTCCAGATCGGACTTGTCCAACCTACCTAGTCTAAAGTTCATATATTCAAATCATGGTAATTTGGCTCTTGTTCATGCTTTAGCAGCCTGACAGCATCATATTTGGTGCGTGTAACCACGCGGTTGCAATTTAACAAGCGCTGACTTGGTTGTTTTATTTCATTTCGAACTGCTTGTGGATGTCTTCATCTATCTGCGATCCTCAGTAGTTGTAGGATGGTTATGTACTCATTACAAGTTGTAGACAGGAATCGTCTGATGGTATAGTTCATTTCAAGGAGTCCGTTGCATGTGAAAGCACTAAATAAGTCTTGATAAAGCCCCAGTGTTGGTCATGGTGCTTGTCTGTACCGTAGTCAAGTTATCTGCAAAACTCGATAGGTTTCCATCAAATTAAATTGGCTTTCTCCTAATTATAAGCACTTCTGCCAGTAGGCTATTTTTGTTCTGCTTAAAATGCGTTTTTTTTTCTGAATAGCACTGTATAGCAATGAACTTTCCCGCCAGTACTGTCAGTGATTTGCGAACCTCCATTTCATCCAACTCACAGATAGTTTGAGTCCCATGCTTATGTCCTTGGGTGACCTACCGTATTTTATTTAAAATGAGTGGGCTAAACTATCGCATGTATAATACATATTTATAATTTCGTTTGTAAAATGCGAATTTATCGATTGTGTTAAAAGAATATATCTCCGAATTCAAAAACTGTTTTTGAATATGGTTGATGACCAATTTGCATATATTCTGTCTCCTATTGATAAATGGATTGAAAATAACACATTGTTATGTCTCCTATTACTTAATACCAACTAAAACATCGTGAGTTTACGTTTATGAAAATCCTAACCGTGAGCTTATCCATTGACATCAACTGGACAGTAACTACCTATGCCAACATAGCAGGCAATCCGAGCTTTACTCATAAACGGGTGTAACTGAGCCTTTGAATACCCACATTTCAGTCGTGCTCTGTAGAAGGTCAGTTATGCAGAAATCAACACGATTGCCTCGTGAGAACTTGGACAAGCGTGCACATCCAGACCGTGACAAGGGTACGTATTATTGACAAGCTTTTACAAGAGTACAACTGGAGCCTGTACCGAACGATCGTTTTTTATCGGTTACTTCACACATTTTCACGCCATTCGTGCACTCGCCTTCATGAACTGGAAATTCGGCTTACAACGCAATAAGGTTGTGCACGTCCACCCGATTTTGGTCCCTTGGTGGGCGTTTCCTGTCGTTGATTTTCGACCGTCATTTCTCTCTCATTGACCCCATTCCCCTACGTGGTAGCTCGTTTGATTTCTTGTCATCCATAATTGAACCGTTATGGGCTTCAACCGTATCCCACAATCGCGTTGAGATATTCCACCCGGTGTCAGAATAATTATGTCTCCAACTTGGCCACCCATCACACTCATTCCTTCCTTGAAGAACTAGCTGCGATTGTTCCAGATTTTCCCAGGTGACTCATCGATCATGAGGACTGGTTAATCGAAAAGCTAATGTTCCTACTGTTCACAATGGTAAACGGTCCATTCCATCGTCTTTTGAATTTACGACCCTATGTATCTGGTCGTTCATAGTCTGCTATTTTTACTTGGTCTCCGGTCTTGAACGAGCGACATTTTTACGTGTTGCACCTCATATCGTTTCTTCGTTTATTCTGATGGTGTATTTGTATAGTCCGTTCAGGCTCATGGTGTTCCATTTGTCATTCCTGAAGTACTAGTTCCTCCACGCTTACAGACACCGATATCAAATAGAATCATGGACTCTATCATACGTAAACTCAAACAATAGGCAGGTATGGTTGCGGACTGGTGCCGTTATTTGCTTGGCCACCAGTTGTATGAACATCGTTTGTGACAGGGGAATTTAAACGTGTAATTAAGTTGTTATTTGTTTAACTTCCTGGGATCGATTGTGTCCATCCGCATTAACAGGACGTAAAACTGCTAACAACTCAGATGCTAATTACCGCCATGTTTGTCCACACGTCGTCCTCAAGTCCCAACATTCATAATGTCCCTTACTATATCGCCTTATCGCCCTGTTTTCTCCCCGTATGCATCGATGGAAACAGTTCTTTGCAAATACGCGGATGTTTTTGGTCGCACACTTTCAAAAGAACTAACGAAGCAGTCTGTCTAAACGGACGGACGCTTAAAACATCAGCATGTAACATTCTTGTCTCAGCTGAATATAGTGTCTGACAAATTTCATCCCGACTACGTCATGTTTCTCTGTCGTAACATAGTACACTTTTCAAACTAGCTTTTTCTCACAAACTGTTCAAGTGTTTAAGTGGCCCTTCGTGCAATCTTCGTTACTTTAAGTGTTAATTCTTTGTACACTCATTAAACCGTTTAGCTACTTCAATTCCTCCAACCCGGCTCGGACGCTACTCTTTTTCCCAAGTCTCGGCATTGACTTTCATTACATATCGAGATTGTGGACTTTTTTCCTAACCTGAACATGATTTGTAATCAATGTAGTTAATTATTCATAGTTAGTAACCCGTTTGCGAGTTAGCTTGACCGTTTATCTCAGGCTTAAGGGAATCCGCAGATTTGTACGAATGTTAAGAGCACCTACTGAAACTGTGGAGAAAGCTCCGATGGATTTTGATCACTAACCACCTGGTACTTACAATGTTATCAAAACTCTTGAGAGAGAAAAAAGAGTTTTTGCAGAGTTCCAGTATCTTCGTGTAATATCCGCACTGATCTGCGGAAGCCACCAAGTCTGAAATAAACATCATAGTTAATTTGCCTTAGAGTTGTTAACTACAAAGTTCAATATCCTGCTTTCATGTGTGATCGAAGCCAACATGGTAGTCATGTGTGGTCAATGTAACAACCACGAAG
>LUCH01002340.1:0-11635 GCA_013368495.1 Paragonimus heterotremus
CGCTTATTTACGAAGATATAGAATTTCAAACTTTCCATTGCGACTGTATCTTGTATCTAATTTACAGGTTACTTATTCATTAGCCAAACATTGCGTGCAAACATATCGGAAATATTCCAAGTATTACGGCAACGCGGAATATCGAATTACAGTTGTACATGTTCCAATGCAAATATATTTCCACACTAACTGCCGTATTTTCAGTTGCTGCATGAAACGCAAATCCGTTATTTCGCCTTAAGTCGGACGATTGTTATGTTAGTGACAACGTAAGGAGTAGGTTTCGCTAAGTATATTCGGCGAGTTACGCTTGGAATCGAAGGAAACCGTAATTTCGTGAAAAAAAAATAGAAAACTCTAGAATGTATAAAATGGGTCATTTGTGGGGCAAACTATCTCATGGGTGATTTTTAGGGTAATTTCGGGTCATTAGCCCTAAGATTACCGGGTCAAATTACCGGATAATTTCTGGAAATTACCTAGGGTGATTTAAGAAACTTTGCTGGCTGGGTTATTTATCTGCCACCGGAATCATCCCAGCACTGGCCCCCAAGAATTTTTAGGAACAACATGACAGATTGTATCCATTGGAAACTGCATTCGGTGTAATGAAATTCTAGACCGAAGCACCTTAACGAATTATTTGTTTAGATTCACTACAGTATAAATAGCCCCATTTTGTCACATTAAAATGAGGCTGTGTGCTGTTCCGAAACATGGTGATTGAAATGCAGCACATACATGCGTCAAATATGTAGAACTGTCACTACAAAAAGACCAAGGCAAAATGAGAAAGTGGGTATCCTTTCATATAAAAATTTCTGAAAATTTAATGATATGAAAGTTTTCTCAAGTTTAAGTAAAATGGCACAAATAATGTTGTTAAAAAATACATAAAACGTCACATTTTACTTTGTCTCGCAAAATAGTTTTCGCACTCAGCTCAGTGACACGTGCCCTGTAGATACATTCAGAGATGCACAGACTTTCGCGTGCTCAGCAGCCCATATGTCTAGGCAAAAACGTACAGAACGTCCATAAACACACTACGTATATGTATATACCCATGAATATGAATACATTCATAGACAGATACATTTATTCACACATCATCTGACCATAGAAAATGTCGTATCCATACCCTAGTAGCACGAGTGACTATCGAGTGACTAACGAGTGACTATCGACCGACTAACGAGTGACTAACGAGTGCGATAACTAAGCATGTTTTAGTCACTCGTTAGTCGGTCGACGGGAAAATTTTTCGTGGCCCTTATTTCCTTTCGAACGCCTGTCTGTTTACATCCCCAAGGCCCTGACTAACAAAGACATCTTATTTTCAAGCTAATTCCCAACGAAATCACGCCTTCTGGCAGCGGTATCAGAATATGGGAAAATTTTTAAAACAAACGGTCATGAGAAATAGACTTGTAATGGAAGAACACGAAATGTACATCATGTTCAAAAAATTAGGTAATTTCCAGTAATTGCCATTTCAGCCTTCGCTTCGACTATTGCATTCCGTACATTCTGTATCTATCGGTGGGCATATTTGAAACCGCCTGACGTTCCGAATCCAACTACAAGTGGAATATTACAGTTAATATTAGAAATACGACACTATGCCACTTCAGGAAAATCAACGAGAATATCACGCCGAACAATAAAATCAAACACTCAATCGTCTGTCATAACTGAGGGACCTTCAAAATGCAAAGTGAACTTGTATAATTTTCAGCCATTTATACAAGTTCTTGGAATCCAACTGAAAATGGAATATCTCAGTTAATATTAGAAATACGACACTATGCCACTGTAGTAAACTCAACAAGAACATTCTGTTCAACAATAAAACGGAAACCCACCGTCCTCAATTCTCCACACAGTAAGCACCCACAGCCCAGATTGCAAATGGCCGACTAATTTGAAGCCGCGCTCAAGTAATAATGGTCAGATGGTGTGACTAAACAAAAATGAACCGATAGCAATTGAGTTTTGAACATGCAAACCGCGTCATTCCCATTTGTCTCGTTCGCAAGGTTACAAACGATGGAGTCGAAATTGCTTTATCAGTGAAATTGTCGAGTGACTAACGTTAGACACTCAATAGTCACTCGTTAGTCGGTCGACCGACTAAGTGTGCTACTAGGGATAGGCTTATACGGGTATATATATATACAAATATACGAAAATATATATCATCATACAAATCGACGCATTTGTTTCTTCTATTTCTATGTGAATATATGCACTACTACAACGGAAAATTAATAATTATATGCTTTTGACCAGAAAACGCTCCCTGATATTAATTAAATTGCCAACGGATTTGTCCATCAACCAATCAGAAAATTCAACCGTTCAAATTAATTTTTCCTGGGTATGAAAGGATACCGCTTCCCGCAAAATGATGAACAAAATTAAATAGTTTTCCGTTTTCTTTGATAAATTCAAACAATGTTGTGGTCTTAATTGTAACAACTACCAGTCCGGATAATTTGCAAAAGAAAGTGAAAAATGATGCATACTAAAAAAAATGTAGATTTTGAAGAGGTTTGAACTAGGCTTCTTAGTTTGACCTCTACGCCCCGGTTTCAATTCCTCGATAATGCCGATACGTCTGGGACTGTCGAAAGTGGAAGAGCTGAGGAAAAAACGTGTGCTGGAAAACTTAGAACAGCTGAAGAAACTAACCGGTAACATGTGACCACTTTACTTTATTCCGCCAGATATTGGATCAGAGAAAGAAAATGTTATTAAGAAGCTGTATGGAATTAAGGTTGGTAATTTTATGGAATGTGTTACGTTTACTCGTGCCCGTGACTGACTTTGAATTCCCTCATAACTGTTGTAAAACGCATACGTACACATTATACATTTTGGCGGACTGGTTACTTAGCACGAACTGCTCGGTTAGTCATTCCCTTATAGTTGACCTGCAGCATCAAAAAAGTCTACCAGGCGGCTCAGTCAGAGTCGGTGACAACTCAGGTGTTGCACCCAGCGTCCCCTCAAAAATCCGGTCCAATACCGACTCCACAAACCTTCACTGATTCAGAGTAACTTCTGTCAAATGTGCTTATATCAACGCTTAGTCTGACCAACAACCTAGGTGGACTCGGTGCACTTTGCCTTTTGAATAACTTATTTATTGTCGGAATCACTAAATCATTGCTTTTATCAGATCATCTTGAGCCTGAGCCTGATATCGCAGACATATTCCTCTTTCGAAATTACGAAATCATTAATGATAGAACAGTGGGCAGAGGAGTTGGGGTTGCCATTTATGTCCGCAACTTTTTCCTGGCTGTGTACTGGACGAGTGGGTATGCGCTAAACCCTCGTCCCCCAACAATTTAATACGCTCTTCCTGAAGGGCAATCGTAACGTAGTTCCGGCAGCCATCGAACTAAAGAACGCAGTGGGGTTTGGAAACAAACCGTATATTTCCGGCAATGTTTGGAAATATGATGAATAGTAAATTCTAGCCTAGTCTGGGACCAATGACAGCAACCAAGAAGAGAAAGAAAAAAAAGCACGAGATGGGCGGCCGCCCATTCGGCGGCACCCAAGAGTGCACCAAGCGAAAAGTGCGTGGAACTTTCGACTGCATTAAACAACGCTCGAGTAGGTCCGGGTCAAACGACCCTGAAAAATGAAATGATAGGTGAGGCGTTAGGAAAAGGACAAGCATTCGCTGCATGTAATTAGTTGCACGACTGAAGAAAGTGACACTGAGTTCACATTAGACCTCCCATTGCAGTCATACACCGAACCATGCGTACAGAACAGACAAGCGGGGAAACACGGTTGCAGCCGGGATCCTTAGAGAAGCCGCACGACCGCTGGTCACTACAGCTACATCCCTGTTTCGCCCAATATTCTATTATTCCTTAATCAGTTTGGTGCTCCATTGCACTCCCCAACTGTGACAGATTGTTAGCTTACGCAGTATATCTGTCTTCCTGCCCTTGCTCTGACTGCGACGACGCAATCCTGTTCGAACTCAACTGTATCCCCTCCCTAGGTTACTCACATATCCTAATAATGGGAGAATCCAACCTGCCACAAATTGACTTTCAGTCCCGTGTGTACGGAATTCCTGTTAATGCAATGTCTACAACATTTCTAGCCTTAATTGCAGCTGTTGGCCTTACGGAACGTGTGGCCGATTGCACAAGATTGCGCGAGGGCCATGCTCCTTTCCTTCCTGATTAAATCTTCACTAATGAAGAGCTAATAGTAAAAAGCTTAGCACTGGACGCCCCGCTCTGCTTAAGCAATCACGCTGTAATAACCTTCGATTTCGCTTGTAGTGCTGAGCTTACTTTCAAAGTAAACCTTCCAAGAAGGAACTTCCAAAGAATTAGAGTGGATGCACTCAACACATACTTAGCTAATGCTTCGTCGGATCAGTTTAACTCTTCATTGTCTACTGAAGACATGTGTGACCATTTTATTAATACCATTCGCAAAGCCGTAGATTGTTCAACCTCATTCTACTCGACAACCTGCCGGAAACCGCAACAACAATTGCGGTCCCGGACGTTGAAGTTGATTCACGCTAAAAGTCTAGCATGGAGTGGATTTGTGTAGTCGCGAGACTTCGGTAATCATCATCTCTACGCGTGATTTCAAAACAAATGTACCATACTTGTCAGGGAAGATTGTCTGGATTCTTAGCGCCACGTAATGCAATATTTCGTGGGCGATCCCAAAAGCTTGTTTAAATTTGTCTCACAAACCCGTAAAGTTGAAGCCGGTGTGCCCCAGCTAACCGGCCCGCAAGAGTTTATTAGCTCCGATGACGAGGCTTCTGAAGTCCTGGTCGACCTTTATGACACTGTGTTTACAAACAACGTGCCGAACTGTTCCGTGGCAAAACGTGTCAACACTTCTGGAAGAATCTCCATGGTAGGTACCACGGTGGATACTGTGCTAACGAAACTTTGGGGGATTAAACTCACATCTCCGGGCCAGACCGTATCTCCCCTTTAACCTTCACTCAAGGGGTGTACAGTTGCTTGTCTCGTTAAACATATGTAAGAAGGGTGCCCGAAAGCTGAAAATGGACGAATATCACTCCCGTCTTCAATGGTGGACAGCGCAATCAGCCTTGCAACCTTTGCCCGATTGCCCTCCTATCTTGTGTGTCCAAGGTCCTTGAAGCGTTGGTCCACGATTCACTATCTGGGCATTTCTTAGCACAGGCTTTCTTCTGCAGCGAGCAACACGGTCTCCTAAGGGGCCGCTCATATACTACAAAGTTGCTGTTAACTGTGGACCAGTGGACCACTGCTGGCGACACAGGAGAGGGGGTAGAGGCTATTTACCTTGACTTTGCCAGAGCTTTCAACCGAGTGAATCATTCTGTTTTACTCGACAAACTTCACTGTTGTGATGTCAAGAGCAACCTTCTCCGCTGGCTCGAATCTTACTTATCAAACCATTCCCATCGTATGCACTTGGGTTTCTCCGTATCCTCCGCCGGACTCAGTCCCTGCGGAGTCTCACAGGGCTCCATCCTGAGACCACTACTCTCCTCTATCTCCATCAACGATCTACCATCTGAAGTGTCGTCCCCACTGTTGCTGTTTGCCGATGATATTAAAATCTGGCGTACTGTGCAAAACATCTCTGACGCGAGCGCCTTGCAGGCTGATATTACTGCCTTTTACAAACGGTCCAAATCAAATTCTATCGAGTTCACTACCAGCAAGCGCAAAGTTATGCATATCACACATAAGCACAGTTTCTCTTACTTTTTTAGTGGAGTACCGTTCCAAGTCACGGACAGAGAAAAAATCTTGGCGTTGTTGTAATACACAGCCTCCCGAGTTCTCTCGTTACTGAGACGACTGCCAAAAAAGCCAGCACTGTACTAGCGCATCTGGAGCGTACGTTTGGAAAATTCGAGCGATCGCCTTTCACTAACCTCTACAACAGCTTTACTCGTCCAAACCTCGAGCAATGGACCCTTGTTTGGCATCCTCACCTACGGAATGACAAACTAATTTTGGAAGCTGTTCAAAGGCGCGCGACGAAAGCAGCTCGTGGGCTGAGTGCAAAACCCTTTCTTGACCGTCGTCGTGAACTATATCTGTTCTCCCTGGGGTACCACAAACAGAGAAGTGACTTAATATTGACGTTCATGTTTCTAAGAACCCCTAACTGTTCATGTAAATTTATGTTAACTTCTTCGGAAACTAGCTCACCCAGGAGCATTCCCTGAATCCAAAAAGTCAGTACAACAGACTTGGGCTAAAGCACAGTTTCTTCTCGGTTCGGGTCTGCAAAGCTTGGAGCTCTCTGGCAGAACATATCGTGAGTGCCGCGACAGTGGCTGCTTACAAGATTCGTCTGGGTCGCTACTCTAACACTTAGTTCATGCCCCAGCATACTGTGCTGCGCACAGCCACGTGTGTATGTTCGTCCGTCGAATAGCTCACACATAATTATGCGTATTCACCCAGCTATAGAATTGCGAGTTTGACAACAGTGGGTGTGCATTTATCTATTCTCTATTTTAACTCTTCGATACAATCAATAAAAGTTGCGACGTGTAACTATCCCTCTAGTTCAGAGATTCCTCGCCTGGAGAAACGGAATCATCAAAAGTCGTGGCTTTCTATTTCCGTCTATTATCTACTGAACCCATTGAACAACGTGGGCCGTAAGATATTCGAATATATCTCAGGATAACATGGGGTCTCCTTGCAGTCCTTGGCATTCCATAGATTAATGATCATGGATTTCGAGCTGAGACTCGTACGGAACGTTTCAAAGGCCTACTGCGATCTTGGTCGCAGCTCGCTGTACCCGCTCAAGCGCACTTGTCTTTCTTGGCGCCAGAATAAACAACTGACCTAAAGTGTTCAAACAATGGTTGGAGATAAACCCCATAATGAGTTTGAAAAGGCTTCCTGTCAATTTAGTGAAACGTTCGTTTAATCATGCCCAGTACGGCGAATCCTATTTCGGCTACTTTTTCGTGATGGAGTGAGAACGACAAATTGGACGATAGCCACATACCCAGGTATTTTTTCACTACTCGTCTTGGTAACACATCCTTGCTGGTGCATGGTTTGTCACGAAGACGTTACCAGAATCGTCCCACAGTGCTGCTTCATACCAAACAGTAAACTCAAGCTGCTTCTGTGCTTTTGTAGAAGCCCCACCTCTGACCGGCAGAAAAATGAACAGATCCCAAGTATTATTGGAAGCTAGATTAACCTGCCATGGAGACTACTTATTGAAAAGAATTTGGATGCGCTTGAAGTGGGTTAGAGAGTGCAGAGTGTTGCCACTGGAACTTTCAATAGGGCGTTATTACAGCTTTTAAGTAAAGGTATTAAGTTAGCATGTTGATGAGGTCATTTGGACAGGCTGCCACGATTTTAGATCTTGTAATAACAAGGAACTTTCACGACAATTTAGAATTGACGGCTGAAGCACTTCCTGGCAACACTTCTACGTGCTTGGTATTATACGCCTACGTTTTGACCGTGTCTACACCAATCTCGCTATCAAATGTCTTGGATCTTTTAAGGGTGGCAGTGTCCAACAACTAAGAGTATACGCGAGACAGCTAAGTTATGTAGGTTGTCGGTACTCCGACAACCTCAACAATGCCTGGGACGTGATCAGAAGCAATCTTATGCAACTATCACGCATGTCCCTTATATCCGAGGTCGACATAAAAGAAGCCTTTGCAGTAGAGGAGTTAGATGGGAAGCGGATCGGTGGTTCAAAAATGGAGCTTGGGTTATGTCCAAACACTCTAGCGGACACCTTAGGTTTTGTTAATACAAGGTGGTTGGAAAGAACTATTCTGGACCATGAAAAGTTTGAAGGAACAGGTTTGAAACCAGTCTAGCATTAATTCAGCATAAAATTCTCAGGGACCTTTTAGCTATGCATACGCAAAAGATATCATAAGAGGGGAATTCGGCAGCGTTGTAGGTAGTGCTGGAAATATTTTTGAATCACCGCTAAAAAGGTCGAGGTTCTTCACAGGTTTTTCGAAATAATATACGTCTTAGACTTTGGAGTTACTACAGCTGAACTCAGGACAGTAACTACAACGGAACTCGCGATGGAGGAAGTTGAAGTAAACGGGAATGAAGTGAAGAATAAGTTGAATATGTTGGATGTCAATAGGACGGCGGACAGACAGTATCTATGCAAAGTTACTGAGACCTCTAAGCGTCAGTTTGAAAAAACCTCCCACCCAGTGGTTTAATCTCATTCTATAGAAGTCCCCTATCTCAAATGGTTAGAGAGAGCCCTGTACCTATCCACGGTGAGAGAAACGTGAATTGGAAAACCATGGACCAGTAAAGCTGCTCTCCGTTATCTCAGAAGTAATTAGAAGGAATTATTATGAATAGGATTGTTAAGCATATCACTGAGAACAGCCTTCTCTAGGCAGACGTAGATTCGTGTGGCTCAAGTCCTTTTTCACCAGCGTGCTTTGTTTCTTCCATGAGATCACAAAGGGGTTGGACTAAATCGAGAAAGTTGAAGTACTTTACTCGTATTCCAAGAAACAAATCTACCTAGTGAACTCCTGATTGCCACATCTCAGGCTTCTGGTCTTTCTTTGAGAGATTTTCTGAGAAAGCTGACTTTTCGTGTAGAAACAACATGAAAAAGGTCGACGGCGGACGCGGTGGATAGTGAGATATCCTAAAGGGACTGATACTGTTTTTAATGCTCACCATTGATTTGACCAAGTACCTGAAGTATCCTTGCCACATATTTGCGGATGATGCGAATTGTGGGTAGTTCTGATAGCAGACACATACAGAACGTCCTGAATACTGTTCAGAGGTGGTCAGGTGATTTGCAGCTACCCTTGAATATAGACAAGTGTAGTCAGCCGCTTGCTGTCAATCATTCACGGTTGGCAAGTTCCCTGGAAAAATAGAGGAAGAAGAATTGGAGGTGTGGGTAGCCAAGTACTTGGGAGCACTCATAATAGGGTATTCTAAAGTTTCTATGCTGTCTGGAAGTGGCATGAAAAAAATAGAGCTTGGGTACGTCATAGAAAACGTTTTCTTCACGGGAAGCGAAGTGCTATATTCACTATTTAAATCGCACCTCAAGTCACAGCTGGAATACTGTATGTCAGTCTGCAGTCTGAATCTGGCGGAGGACACTCAAGTGCCCGGAAAAGTTCAAAAGTGGTCTGAAAATCTGTCAGAGGAAATGCTGGTGAATCGTATGGAGAAAGGTTAGGAAAACTTCATCCTTTTCTCTTGTTCGGAAAAGAACAGGAAGAAACCTCACAGAAACCTTTAAAATCCTTAAAGGAATCTCCGGAATTGAGGCGGAATCTTTCTTCAAACTATATACCAATCCCTACTTCCGCTACCACGATTATAAACCGAAAGAAGGGCGAGTTTCTCCTTCGGTTAGAGCGAACTTCTTCGTTTGTTGGTCAACAGTTGGAACGTGCCTTCGCAGGATGTGACGTACCCGGATTGTGTGATGGAGTTCAGAAGGTGACTCAATAGATGTGGGTCACTTATTTTCTCAGACCCGTTGTAAAATATTTGTTTACAAAAGCGTCCTTGACATTCTTTTCTTTTCCATAGATTCAAGGTGGTCAGTTTCCCCTTATCTGCCGTTAGTATTTTCTATTTACTTTATTTGCAAGCTTGGTCTTAATATCTGAAGTTGTAGGCCCTAAGGAACAGACTCATATCGGCCATTCACTTTGTCCTTTTCACGTCTTTTTAATTCAACAATAAACTCGTGCTTATTTATGGTAGTTATGGGCTTGTTGTGTTCTCATGGCACTGGTAACTTAAACTACTTTATTTGTTAATCCTTACGACTACGAATGAAAATGACGAATTTTCTTCCCTTACCGTCGCACTACTGTGCGCCCTCAGAATCTCACCGGTGCAAGAAACCAGACAGTTCGTGGCTTATGTAACCTCGTTTTCGAAACTGAACTGAACTGAGTTTATCGCGTTTTTAATTACTGTTAAAAGTATACTGTTTGTTTTCCAGCCCTCTCCTAGTTGAGATGTTCTATTGGACTAGGGAACAAACAGTAGTGCTTAGTAGTATATTACATACTTAGGTCTGGTCTAGTTTATGACCGAAGGCATCAACCAACAGAGAAAGGGAAAGGTGTTAGATGAGCTCATGCCTCACCTGGCGGCCCTCAAAGTCTCATCAAACGAGAAGTGTGTAGTGTAGGATCGAGCGAACCGAGGACGAGCGGTTGAGAATAACACAACGAGTAAACAAAGAGGATATAGTCGACCTGCGAGGCCAACACGGAAGTAAACGGATACCAAGACGAAACAATTACAAAGCGGAGCAACAAGCGTGCACGCAGCGGGGTAGTTGTCGGTATATCCACTCGTTCAAACAAATGTTTAAGTACACATAAGGGTTAGAAACAAAAAGAATACAAATGGCACTCGTAACTCTAACATGGTTGACAATAACGAATAGGGTCGCTACAGTAGTGCCTTCAGGTACCTTAAGCAATATTCGAAAATATGCAATTAGAACGGCTTTACAGATCGAACTCATAGATGACTTATTATGAAAATGCAACATTCGCTGCTTGCACTTAAGCGATGAGACAAAGTGACACTGAGTTTGTATAAGACCTTTTGTAAAGTGCGTACGTAAAAAACGTCCACCTGGAAGGGATATGCAGAAAAAACGGTTCAAACCAGAATCTTTAGGGAAACCATATTGTCGTTAGTCACTTCACTCGATGTATTAAGCACGGAGTACGGACGTTCGGGAGATTTGATAGTCAAGAAGACAAACACCTAGTTGCCTGTACGTCGGTGGAACTGTAATGACTGCACATTCAATTCCATGATACTTCCCGGTAGGGTTTGGTTTTTAACTCACGGACAGTCTCCGTAGGATATGTTGGAATTATCCAGCAGTATACATGTCAGTTCAAGTTGAGTCTGGGTCTGAAGATCGAAATGCATGTAACGCAAAACATAGACAGCGATTTTACTCCCTCTGTTGGGCTAGGTAATCCGTATGATCCGGCAAATCACTAAGTGGTGAAACTCGTACACACAAACATCGTACTAAACCTCAGTCAAAGTTGAAAAGATCAAGTGTAAATGAAATTTGTGAGAAGTTCACATCAGAGAATCGGAATGTTGAGAGATTAGTGTACCGCAAACGAGGCACTATTCGATGTTTTTCGTAGGGGCAATGATATTGTGACAATGTGCTGAATGTGATAAGTTGGCAAAAACAAATATTACATTAATGATGAGTAGTAGGGGATTTGGATTTTCATATAGATTGAACATCACCCACAATTGATCGCAGCTGTCGCATTCCCATAGACTTTCCAGTCGGCCCATTTCGAATGTGAGGTCAATGACGCAGTGGTAAACACGGTTGCCTCATGAACTGAATGTCCGTGGTTCAAGTCCCGGCAGTGACGATGATATGCACTACTGACGAGCTCTAATGAAAGCAAAACTCGAGTTTAGTGCTTCTTTTCGAAATGGGCCGACTGGAAAGTCTATGGGAATGCGACAGCTGCGATCAATTGTGGGTGATGTTCAATCTATGTGAAAATCTAAATCCCCTACTACTCATCAGTAATGTAAGTGATTTGTCATGTGTAATG